>JBBYHH010625545.1:0-10487 GCA_038382905.1 Daphne laureola
CGGACCAAACATATTGAAGTGGACAGAAATTTCATCAAAGAGAAACTTGATAGAAAACTAATTTGCACTCCTTACATCCCTACCCATGAGCAAGTTGCTGATGTGCTCACAAAAGGGTTAGCTGATCCAGATTTCCACAAGTTTATATCCAAGCTGGGAATGGAAGACATCCACTCACCAGCTTGAGGGGAGTGCTGGAAATAGTATATTATTATCAGTATTTATTAGTTAGCTTAAGTCAACAATATTGGCTATCTTCTACCAAGGTCAAATCCCCCATTTACTATTTACTTTCTCATGTACTTTGTAATCAATATAGGTGGTTGTAAATCTGTATATATTAAGAGGCAGAAGCTTGCTATGAAATAAAGTGATTCAGATTTATTCTCTCAATCTCTCGGTTTCTCTCACTATGTTTTGTGGTTATTATTACCTGATTGCAGCTGCAAACATGAGGTATTGGTCCATGACATTAGATTAATGGCTAGTTGACTGAAAGTTGCTAAACCTGTTACATTTGTTGCCTTTCTGAATATGGCTCATTGATCAATAGTATTGCTTGCAGGAACTTGTTGTACAGCTGGGTGGAAGAAGCTATTTGGGGAAATTATCAACTTTTGGGCACAAAGTTGGGCTCATCCTAAAGTTTTTCCAGGTGATCCCAAAGCCTTTCAAATTTGATGTTCAAGAAGTTTATGTTTTGCAACCGATTTAAGCCATCACACTCTTGAGAGCTTTACGGCATACATGCACCAAATACTGTACGTTATAACTGAGACTACCCCATATTCTCTGTACAATTATCATCAAACTTTGTAGGTCAGCTCTAAATCGAGAAAATCCCATATCATATGGGTGTAATACAATATGATATTGGTCCGTGCACTTTATGGACCGTTTCAATCATTTTATAGCATAGCGTTGAGGAATCAATGTAACTATCCTTGGTCAAGGATTTACTAGTAGCATGCAAAGATGAGGGCTTCTTTTTCTTTTCTTTCTTTATCTGAATTTGTAACTCATATTCAGCCATTTAGACTAGAGGATGTAGCACATAATCAAGTGTTCCGCTAATTGTATGGAGAAACCTTGTTCATAAATTCTGTCTTCAGCGCTTAAGGCTGTGGTTTTTCTACAAATACTATAATCTCTGATATTTCCAAATTTGAACTTTTCTGTCCACTTATTCTTTACATTTTCCCCTACCCGTTTCTCTCTCTACAAGTATAATACTAGTATCAGAAAGAACACACCAATGATCCCTCAAAGAGGGTTAGTTTTCTAATGGGAGTAGTAAGTAAATACTTCTGATCCATTTCTTCTTTTCACGTCATCTCAGAAGGAAACGGCATGAAACAAAAGGTATTAGCTGAGAGTTAGACCTTCACTGGTCTCCTCCAATTCAATTCTCCAGTTGTGTCACTACAGGACAGGTCTTCTCTAATGCTGTTCCTGCTTCTATGTCATTTTTCACCTGAGAAAGCCAAACCTCCGACCGGCCAGTGCATCAGCATTCAGGTTCACTTTGTTGGCAGAGTCAAGTTAGTGGCTATTCTCAAAATTCAACAATCGTCGGTCTGACAGTACGGTGAAGAGCTGCGTCTCCACAAATAGCTGTGCCCCAAACCCAGAAAAACTATCTATCAGATAAGCAAACCTCAGGAATACACAACAACAGAGTAAATGGAAAGGAACTTTACCTTAATAAATGGCTGATCTCTTCTGGGGAAAGAATCAATGTAACTATCCTTGAGCAGCAACGAAACCTGCAAGTTAATCAAGAAACCTAGTCTGGTTAACCACAAACTTTGATTCTGTGATTTGTTAGAAAGGAGAAATTTAAGCAAGTTTTTTAGCTGACCCTGTCATGGCCTGACTGTACACTGGTTATCGCGTGATAAACTATATTCGTACAGAGCGACTCCAGGTGCCTCTCCATTATTGTCAAAAATTCTCTTGCAGCTTCAGCCTGAAGAGAGTGAAAAAGGGAAGCTAGTTGGTAATGTTGAACATGTGAAGCAAAACACATTGGAGAAAGACACTAATATGTACAAAATGCAGATATTTGCAACTGAGGTAAATCCTTCAAGGGCTTTTGGCCGTAGGAAATATATATTCTAGCACTGCAAGTCCTGATATCCGAGACGGCCAACCGTATTCGTTCGTTTTAAAGTTTGTGTTCTTCAATTATGACTAATATGTGCTTATATTATGATTAACTTAGCGAACACAAGAATAAGTACTCTATATGTTATACTCCTAGTAACCATTCTTTCATGACAGATGTAGTATTAACCAGTAATAACCTGTTCGTTGCTACATCTGTATACTGGACGCTTTCCAGCAACTGAACCTTCTGTGGAAAGTCTAGCATGACTAGGACCAAGTGCAGACATTAGCTCCTTGTATCCAGGAAGAGCAGGCAGATTACATGTTTTCACCTGAAAATATTTAAACTTGAGCTTCACACAGTCTACACTGCAACAAACTCTGAAAGTTGTCCATGATGGAAAACAAGTCCAAAGAAGTGCTACCATTTTCATTATGTTTTGTTTCTGGAACCTAGCACAGTTAGTACTATTGATGAAAGGCAAAGTCCATGAGAAAACAATTTTAGCAGCAAGAATGATCAAGATAGAATAATAGTAGTAGATCTACCAGTAACTGAGATTACTTGACGGTATCGAAATCAGCAGATGAAAATGTAGCCTAGATCTAAATACTGAAAAGAATGCCGTCTTTGTAGGAGTAATAACCTTGTTATGGAATACATCAACATGCACATGATTAGAAGTTGGCAGCTTAAAATCAGTGGGTTTATGTTGCATGCCAATCTGCAGAATGAAATAAAAGAAAGATATCAGAGTTTTTTTAGGTTACTGATTCAAATATGCTAAGTATTATAATTCCTCCTGATTCTAACTCTATTAAAATCGTGACTTACAATATAAGGCACTGGAGCATCAAGAAAATCAGCCATTTTTGCTGGTAAGACCTGCATATTAAGATAGAATTTTAAACTAAGGAAAGAGAGCAGCTACTTTTAACAACAGAAAATATTTTTGAGAAAACATCATAACAAAACAAAGATATTCATAACTTAACATTAACTAGATCAAGTTGCAGTTGCTCTTTTATTTCTCCTATGTTGCCGTGAGGAAAATCAATCCTTACAATTTGTAATAACCAGCTTTATATGTGTAATTTGTTCATGTCATTAAGATGTTATGATGCTCTCCTAGCCTAACTGGTTTAACAAACAAGTTCTTGAGAGGACATCAAGATCCATGTATTAAGCTTACAGGAAGCAGTAAACTTTGCCACTGAAATGGACGAATGAGAGGGACAAGAGAAGACACTGTAGCTGATAACACGCCCTGCATCAATCAAACCATTATCAAGATTTTTGTTAAGAGATTGTTCCTGATACTGATCAAGAAGCCTTGAAAACGAAAGAAAAAGCGACTTGTAAATCAAAGATGGAGGGAAGAAATTAATGGCAGTAATTCATATTCACCACTCACCACTCACCAGATTAGGGCAAACTATGGTAACTTGCTTCTCCAACAGTACCCCCACAAGCAATGACAATACCTGCATCACAAAAGAAAGCAGATTAAATGTATATACCTTGGCAGTTATATTTTCCATTTTTATATTGTTTTGTTTATTCATGAAGAACGATTCAGATAGTGGAAAACAAAGTCATGCAAAGTTATTCTCCCTTAAATAACATTACACTTTGTATTGAAAGAAACCGACACACTGTCGCAGTTGTCCATAAGGAAAGAGCATAAGCTCCCTCTGCAGCTGCCAGTTGTTCGTAGTAGACCTTTCACCAGATCAAATAACAAATTTAGTGGGTATGTAGATTAAGAAAAAATTCAAGAACATCTCTACTTGACGAACTACCTCAGAAGCCACAAGTGTGCGTAAATAGTTTTCTTCAAAGCCATGGGCAGAAACTGGAGGTCTCGTAAACTCAATGGCCTCTAAATGCTCAAGAGGCTGAAAAACTATTTTACTTCCATGTCGCGGAAGGTTCAGAGAATGATAACTGCAAAGTATCTGTAGTACATCATTTTTGTTTTCCTGAAAAGACACAAGACAAAGGAATAACTAAAAGAAACTGTGGACAAGGATAGTAACAACTAACTGAACAACTAACCCTAGCCCACTCCATAACTAAGTCATCTCCAAATTCCTGATTTGGGGAAACATCGTAATCTTCATCTCCATCATCAGAGGCTATACTTTGAGCTGGACTGCCCGTGCTGCTACTGTTTCCCGAGGATAGAAGAGAAGATGGTGAGTAAAGAGGTAGCAAGCAAATATGAAAAGAGAAGCAAAAGAATCAAAGACAGATTTTCAGAGAAGTGCATCTTGATTTTACAATATCAGACACCTGAACAGGGACTGAGCACTTTCAACACGCTCCAAATGAGTGCTTCGTGTACAATAGAATGAGCCAGTATCTTGACTGTTTTCGCATGTTCCATATAAACTTGACAAAGCATCATGGTGATTTTCTGTAACCTCAGGTGTACTGTCACCACGGAAATTCCCTGTATCCACAGATGTATTCGCACTGAATATCTCTTGCACATAACCACACACTGACGTTTCACTAAAAATGACACTTTCAGGAGAGTGCGGTACTACAACACATGGATCTTCATTATCTGGTGAAGCTCTGCCAGCAGCTGAGAGACTTGAGAAGTTGTCAACAGGTATTGCAGAAGCCATGCAATCACTTAAGCATTCTCCATCATGAGATTTGGTATTTCCATTCATCGGTCTAATGGGTTTTTGAACTGTGGCAAGAAAGGATAGACATGTTTCACCAGCAAATTCTGTTATTTGGTTTAGGCGCTCCTGTGCAACAATACTGCATAAAATCATGTGAAGTTTAAAAACACCCTAGCATGCATGACAGATAGATCATGCTTCAATGTCTTTATAAAATTAAAGAGAAACAACTCTAACCTGTTTAAAATATCATAATGTAGCTCAAAGAAAGGAACTCTCGTGAGTAAACAATAGCAACGAGGAGCAGAAGCCAAAAAACGGCCGCATGCTCTAGATGATACTGAAGAGGGCAGAGCGCCTAGTATACCAGGAGGCCTCTGAACAATTTCAGAAACATATAAGCAAACCCCATAAAGTGTAGCATTATTATCCCCCTGCGGTCAAAGGTTGCATAAAGAATATTATTCAGCATCACTTGGCCCTTATTTCGCTTATAAAATTATTAGCAGAAAACAAAAGAGCACTGAGAAGCTATTAAACAGTCATCATTTCTCTCCAGTTAGCTCTGGCTCTGCGTAAACTTTCACGAATTTGTAAGATTTAATGCTAGCTTTTATAAGACATAATTATCCCAACAATGCAGCGCATCATGAGCATATACTGAAGAAGAAAATATCATATATGCAAATACCAAACCAACACCCAAAAATAAAAAAAGTCTTCAAAAAATAGTGGCAGAATACTGCAAACGTTACCTTAAGAGAGAAAATGAATGCTAAATCATCTCTGACCAAATGCTCCTGTTTGTACAAGAAAATGTGTTTTAGAGAGAGAAACTGACAACAAGAAACAGATTACTTACATAGCACGAAATGTGAAACATACAAAAACACCAACTAATTAGCTGCAAGAACCTTTTAAAACACAATTCAAATACAAAATCTGATCATGGAAAAAAGGTAAACTTAATTGAAATTGGTAACACGTAATGTTATTAGGAAGTAGAGCTGTTTCTCAAAGAAACGGGAACAACATAGTTTGACTGTGACTCAAATGGGTAGAAAATTGATCTGCTCAACTTGATTCAGTGCAGAGCAGCTATGAACAACTGAGCTAGCAAATTCAAAAGACAGAGGAATAACACATAAAACCAGGTAACTATGAAGATGTTTTCAGATAGAGGAATCAGGTTTGAAAAATTTAGGAATCATTTCCGCAGGACAAGATGATCATACCTGCTGTCCATAAAGAAGAGCATTTAGATCGCTCATTGATGGAGTTCTCACCAGCAAACGTGCCTATACTTCCAGGAAAACAAGTCAATATGGTTAAAGAATGGAATTAAGACAATCCTAAACTTGAAGGGATATGATTAGCTCATGAGTCATGATACAACAAGAAAATTCACTTTTCTCTCAGAATAAAGATATCAAGGTACGAAATTGTGTTTGTTGAGCATATTGTCTTATAATAAAATGGTTATGCAATTCTAAATTTGAATTTAAAAAGTAAACGAATAAGAAATAAGCAATGATCTAACCTTAACACCATCAGGAAAACAGAAAACTGCTAAGTCTTCCAAACGCATAGCTAATCTCTCCCCAGGTGGGTATTTAAATAGTACCTGCAGATTAGTAAAGTAACATTTAGCTCATTATTCATTTGTGCATGACAAAAGAACATATTAAGGAGAGTCAATGTAATAGAGAAGTGGAAATCTTTCTCCAATACCAATTAGACCTTCACAACGATGAGTAAAAGTACAATGTACAGGATGGCCAAACATTTTAATCCGTACACGTTAGAAGTTATCTTGTAAAACAACAAAAGAGATGCTAAAACCAATTAATCGTGCATAAACCTGAGGTTTATATGTTGAAGATGGAGACTCTTGACTGTGTATCCTTCTACAATCTACCACTTCGGACATTTTCATCTCCCCCTCCCATTTCTTCCTTTTTGCAAATGCTTCTTCCACTGCATCCATGTTAGTGTTTGGATGAAGCCCAACAATAAAAAAGTGTTCAAAGATTTTTGAAGGCTCCTTGTACTTGATTCGGTCCTACAAGAATACCACCAAATTAGAATCCCAAGGGCAGTCAAGAACATACTTCTGCCCGACAAACTACATAGGTTAACAAAATGTCAGGGTAGTTTGTTTGTTTCTCCGTTGGAAAATGCACTCTCTCATCCTTAATTCCAAGGGGGACTAAAGCTTTTCCGCCATTCCAGCCTTCAACAATCTTACCTGTGCTTAGTAATGATCAATCTAATCAAGCATAATAATCTTAGAAAACTTATCACTTAAGCATCAGTTGCAGCTTATATACACTCATCCCTCATCAATGCTCTGCTTGGTTAAGAGCCAGCGGAACCCTTTATGCATCATTCTACCCAAGTAAGTTTAAGCCCACACTGACCTCTCTTTTTTTTTCTTTTTTTCCTTTTAAATGAATCATAAAAAATAAAATCGGGAAATTGATCAAAGGGAAACAGCCAGGATTTTGAGTCAAGTCGAGTACCATAGACAGCGACTGGAGCTTATACCATTGGCGCTTTTGGTTTGTGAGGATCTCAGGGTTGAAGCTAGATCGGGGCTGCTTTTCGTGAGAATTACCGGACCTCAATGCTTTCTGCATCTGGCTTTTGAATTTTGTAAAACTAGTGGTACGCAGAGGAGGTGACTGTTTGACTGGAAATGGGCTTTGATAGCTCTGATGTGCAGCACTTGAAGTTGTAGGCGGAGGAGTTGAGTAATTATGAGGGTAAACCTTTTTAAGAGCTTCCCCAGCCAGTTGAACTGCCCCCCAGAAAGATAAAAAAGGCCTATCTTCTTCGTCCTCCTCATCGTCTCTTCTGGCCTGCATAATGAAATCCTGAAATCACGTTTCAGTGCTCATCTCAAAGCTTAAAACATAGTAACTGCCGCATCAAACCAAATTGCACAGCATTAACCACAATCACCATCAATTTGTAAAACTCCAAATCCAGATTCTGCAAGATTTGCTTTGCAGGACCCGAATCAAGCAAAGATATTCCCCAGAAAAAACAAAAAACAAATCTTTTCAAGACACTCGGATCATAATAAAAGCATTCAAATTGCTCATATCAGAAATGTAGCGTTTTTTCCCACGAGAACGTTGTAGTTTTCGTCACGTCATGGTTTTACGTCTACATGACAGCCTGTTTCCAGAAAGGTGAGAAACTTCAAACTTGCAAAACCAAACAGAAGAATGAGCATCATTAAGAGCCTTCATCAATAATCAAATTTTAGTAAAACGCCTATAAATTCCAACAAAAAGTAACGGAAGCAGGAGCTGGAGAGCGAAAGGGAACGACTTGGGAGAGAAAAGATAGTAGAAATTTAAAAGAAGAGAATTTGTTGAATAAGGAAGAGATTCTGCGTAACAACTAGCGAAAGTAGAGCGTTGCTGAAAATTTAACATGTAATTTATGGAAAAGGATCCACTTTGTTTGAATATAACGTCATTTGCCATGTGAGTCCCTCCCAGAAGTGGAGGGAAGAAGTTATAAAGCCATGTGAAAAAAAATCAGTAGAAAATAATGGAACTTGTTTGTATCTTATCTTACAATGTAAATCTACTGCAATTGAAAGAAAAAAATGTGAATCTACTAGTACGTACGACTCCAGCAAAAATCCTAGGAGAAGTATAAAAAGTGATTAATAAATCCAAAATCAACCAAAGACACCATTATTTATTTAGTACTATTTTCTAAATAAAAGGAATTTGTGATAATTTTAAAAGGTACCAACCATTGTTGTTTCGTTCGTCGTCCTACTCGTAAGCCTTCCCGCCAGTTCGTCCTCCGTCGAAATCCTCAACAGACCCAAAAGTCCCAGAATCCACATCGTCACGCTAACGAACCCTACAACCACTATAATCTGCACCAAGTGCGCCGCCGTCGCTGCGCATCAACAACCCGTACGGCCTCCACGGTACACCTGTTGGACTTACTCGGCCTTGGCGAAAAGCCCCGTGAAGATGATCCCCCACGTCCCGCATCCACCGTGGAGCTGCGCCGCCTCTAGCGGATCGTCGTAATGGAATCTATCCGTCATGATCGAATCGGCCAATTCTCGGGCCTTCCTTCAATCAAGGCTCCCCAAAATCCGGCGATTCCTCCTACCAAATGCACAACGCCGGAGCCAGCAAAATCGATAACTCCAGATCCGAACAATAGACTCTCAGATCTAGCAAAATCAATCCAGTGAAGAATGAGGAATAAATCAAATACGCCACGAATTGAGTTCTCTCCGCGATCGAACCACTTGTGATTCCGGCGGTTGCAATCGCGAAAGCCCACTGGAAGAGGAAAAACACATAATCGAAAGAAATCGAAGGGAACGCACTGAGACCAAAGAAGTGTCGGCCGATGAAGCCATTGGAGGGAGTGCCGAAAGCAAAAGCAAACCCAAACAAGTAGTAAAACAGTCCCCCGGTGGCCGCTTCGAGGACATTGGTGAGCATGATGTTGACGGTGTTCTTGGCGCGAACAGAGCATGGCGAAGCCGAGCTGCATTGCGAAAACGAGATAGGCGGAAGTGAGGAGATAAGTCGTGTTCACGGCGTAGCCGGTGTCGACGAGCTTGTCGGAGACGGTGGTGAACCGGTCGCAGATGTACTCTGCGGCGGCCGTTGCATTGGCGGCGTGGCCGAGGAGAGGACGGAGCACATGATCGCCGCCATCCGATCAAGGAGAAGAAAAAGTATGAAATAGTATTAGTGGGAAAAATCAGTACCTAACTATTTTAACTAATTAATTAACAATTTTAAAGATTAAAATATTTTTTCTAGCCAAAATCATCATTCATTATCACCACCACCTTCATCGCCAACATTACCGCCACCAGCACCATCGTTGGTTGTGAGCCTAAGGCGTTGAATTGCAATCTAGGTTTGCCAATCGCCGCCCTGGGTCTAGGGTGCGATTTCCGGCGAATTAGATGTTGGGCGGCGAATAGGTGTGATTCTCAGTATTTTTCGGTGGTTTTTGGGGTGTTTGGCGGGGGCGGTCCCACGACGACGATGACGTTCCGGGGGTGGGGTAGCAGGGTGGCCGGGGTTGTCGGTGGGTTAATTGAAACTTGAGGGTAGTTTTTTAAAATTTGTAATTGTTAGGGTAGGTATAAAGATCAACTTTAAAATTTGGGATGTAAATATATTTTTTTAAAAGAATTTTAGTTGTTAAAGTTATCATTTTTTTTCATGAATTCCGTTAAAGTTAATTGGAAACGGATAGAAAATGACCACAAGTTGAAACAAGTTACAAAAACAGGATTTTATTGGTACAAAAAGTTAAAACATGACCGTAGTGGTACATAAATTAAAGTTATAGGATTATCGGTGCACTTTATCTCTTTGACAATATCAAATATCAATGTTAGTTAACCTTAGAGAAAATGTCTATTATGAGAGTCCCTAAATCTATTAGATCTAACAAAAATATTGTGTCATTGGATTTTCTGGGTGGGTGGATGAGGTTGAACAGAGGAGTAGAGTTCGTTATTACAACTTTTTGAAAGTTTAAACTTAAGCATTTGTAATAAAATGCTTTAAATTTTTACAAATAGGTCACTCATCTTTAGAAAAAACTAACACCGTTAGAGTCTCAGTGAGAGAGTTACCGAGTTAAAGAACTAAAGTATTTGAACTTACATAATTCAGGGACTGAGTTGACATGTTTTATAGTTCAGAGACTAAAGTGTTCAAGTTAAC
>JBBYHH010625656.1:0-10487 GCA_038382905.1 Daphne laureola
GTACAACCCAATACCTCAGCCTTTTGCTATTTGTCAGCATCTTATGGTAAGGACAGTAGATTAAAAGGGGAAAGAAGTTAAATTTGACGTCAAAATAACGAGACAGCGTCTACGCCCCTCAGACGATCCACGAACCATTTTTCGTTTTTGACACTGTATGCACACGCTTACCCAATCCTATACCGACACGTGGATGGCCTGAGTTTTAACACGATGGTCCCACTCACCACACCAACAACGGCCGACTCATTTATATAAATAAATCAAGAAGAAAGTTTAGTAGTAAACAAAAAAGAGAGAAAAATAACGAGTTTACTCAAAGAAATGGTGTGTTCTATATCCATTTTCAAAACATTTCTAACATAAAACTATCACATTTTTAATTTTTTTCTCTAAATTTCTTTCCATCTCTCTTTTTTAAAATTCAAAAAAGTATTGATTTTGTACTGATTTTTTGCAACGTCAAAAAGTCACAAATGGAAGTTGTTCCGTCTTGTTGATCTGCTGTGATTGCTGTCTCTCTGCTCTGCTCTGGTTGTTCAATCAACAACCCCTCGGCTTAAAGCTAGCCGCTTTCTTTCTCTCCCTGTCACTGTAAAGCCTTCACCTTTTTGATCTTTTGTTTTGATTTTGATCTGGGTTTACTGTCGGGGAAGAAAGATGGGGGCTTGTGTCTCCACCCCCGATAGCTGTGTTGGAGGAAGATTGAGGTCTTCTACAAAAAGGAAGAATCGCAAGAGAAAACGAAGCCTTAAGAGAAAGCTCAGATCATCTGAAAGATTTGATCGCTCTGCTCCACCTGATCATCGCTCCTCCTTCAACAATCCCACTTTTCAAGGTTTTTCTCAAATGGGTTCTTTCGATCTGTCTCTGTTTGTAATTGGTTGATCTGGGTTTCTGTAGTTGCATTCAAGTTAGATCGGTCTTTATATGAAGAAAGTATTGGTGAATTTTTTACAGTTTTATTAGAATGCTTTTGATGACAGTCAATCTTGGGTTCTTAACAATAATCCAGTTCAGTGATGAGAATGCAAATGTATCGTTGACTTTTCCATGCTTTTGTTTTGTTTTTTGGCCTAGAGCTTTGTTGATCTTTTGCAGGTTATGGTGCGATCTCCTGTTGGTAAGTCAGGAGCAGATCAGTACTTGAGTTTATGTTTTTTGTGGAAGAGGAAAAAATCAGCCAGGGTTTGCTTTGCTGATTTGTTCATCTTCTTAAAGCCTTATTTTTACTCATACAGCATGCATGCTGAGGTGAATGCCTTGTTTTTTAAGTGGTGAGGTCTCTCTCAAAATTTAGTATAGATCCCGTTCTTTCAAGTTCTTATGTCATGAACAGTGATCTGTATTCATGGTATTTTTAGGACTTAACTGTTCTATTTAAGGATTGATACGAAATGTAGTAGTTCCCAGTGGTGGCCACTAGTTTTTGTTGCTCCAGTTTGTTGTTTCAATATTAATGCGTTCTTAGATTTGTTTGTAATTATGTCAAGATTTCCTTGCAGATGACTTTTGTTTATTTTATACTATCATATTTGGCCATTGGTTTTTATTGCTTCAGTTTTTGTTGCTTCAGTACTTGTGAGTCAAATTTGCTTAATCTACTGAGTACATGTCATTTCGAGAGTTTCTCATGAATTTGACAGTTCAGTGATCTGTTAGTTAAATAAAATTGATTTGCAATTGAAAACTCACTAAGTTACTAACATTTGTGCTATGCATAACTTTGGCAGGGGGCATTGAGGAGGCATGGTTTGACTCAAATGCAGTACTTGAGAGTGATGGTGATGAGGAATTTCAAAGTGTTCAGGATGGTACGATATTAAGGATGTCGAACATATCCTTCATAAGTTTTTTATTTCTATGGTGTTTCATCTGATATGAAAGTTGCTAATTGTCACTTATCTCTGCAGATATGCTTTCTTTGAATGGCTCTGAACATATATCTGTCTCGAGTATTCCATCCTTTAAAGATGCTGCTAGTGGTGTGCGCACGTCTTCGTTGGAAAGGGTAGTGAAGCCCGGTGACATCTCAGTAGGAAATTCAGCACGCAATTCTGTTAGCGAGCTTGGCAGAAATTCAAGTAGTCAAGTGCTTGATTCAAATGAAAATGAACAGCAATCCAAGTCTAATGGAGCATCGGGGGCAGCTAAGCAACCTGTATACATCGACGACATCTCATCGTCTGTGGATGAAGGTTCTGCGAAAGAGGAAGGATTGTTAGATAATTGTGGCATTAGTCCTAGTAATTGCTTGCCTTGTCTTGCATCAGCTGTGCAACCTGTTGATAAGCGGAGATCTTTATGCTCTAGCCCTCCAAGTGCGAGGAAAAAGGGCGCCCTAAAGCTTTCCTTTAAATGGAGAGAAGGGCATCCAGGCTCTGCTTCTTGTAAGTCATCTTATAGTCCATACTTGGAATTCAAAATAATTTAGATTGTTTAAGATCTAATTATCATAGGAAGTCCCAAAATATTTTGCCTATTCATTGTCGGAATACGGGACTGATACTGAAACAGATCTTACATTCATTGGTGCTGAAGATTATAAATAGTTGAATTGAAGTCGCTCATCATTGGTAGTTGTGAAGAAAATGGATTAGTTAAGTAGATATGATTTCATTACAGTTCGTGATGTAGCGAACAGTGTTTTCTGACCTGCCTTGCTTTTATAAGACATTACTTCTTCTGCTCAGGAGCTGTGGCTTCTCTTCGATCCTATTAATGCCGTATTATACAGAAGCAGCATGTTAGAGTCTTTAATTTGTTGCTATTCTTTTTGTTATTCCAGTTCCTTCAAAGGTTGTTCTGCATAGACCAGTAGCAGGATCTCAAGTCCCTTTTTGCCCTCTGGAGAAGAAATTACTCGACTGCTGGTCGCAAATCGAGCCAGGTAGTTTCAAGGTTCGAGGAAAGAATTACTTTAGGTAAGATTTTCCAAATCTGTCATCTGTTTTTCATTTATTCTAGTTTAGTTTCCGTTGTTCGTACTTCGTCTAGTAAATAAGGAGCCGTAATTATATCTCTGTTTAACTCGGTGCTTGTTTCCAATCTGCCAATTTTCCTGGCTTTGTTGTGGCAGGGACAAGAAAAAAGAATTTGCATCAAATTATGCTGCATATTATCCATTTGGTGTCGATGTATTCAAGTCTGCAAGAAAAATAGATCACATTTCTCGATTTGTGGAGCTTCCTTCTATTAGTTCTTCTGGGAAACTCCCTCAAATCCTTGTTGTAAATGTCCAGGTACTGTGAATGGTAGACTTTTAAAACAATCTTATGCTTCTGATTTATATCTTCAATCTTCTTTTCGATGAAGTTCTGATACTGAGTTTTAATGGTTCATGCAGATTCCTTTGTATCCTACCGCGATTTTTCAAAATGAAACCGATGGAGAAGGGATGAATTTTGTTTTGTATTTTAAGCTGTCTGACGATTATGCTAAGGAGATGCCACCTCTATTTCTGGAAAATTTAAGGGTAAGCTTCCACTGTGCATGTGAACATTTGTAAATGGTTGTCTTAGTATATACTTCCTCGGTCCCATAAAGGTTGTAGGGTTTGACTTTCATGTTCTGTGTTTGAGACTTTGAGTATTTGACTCAAATTATGATAATCATATAAATTACTCAAAATTCTATATCAAGACATTGACAAACAAAAATAAAAGCTTAAATACCATAGAAACATGAAAACAAAGTTAACAACTTTGGTGGGACGGAGGGAGTAATTAAGACTTGCACTTGCATTTCCTTCTGAATATGACAGCTTATCAATTATTGATTGATTATGAGATCTAACAAACAAAGGCTTGTTGGTCTCTGCCAGAAAGTCCAAGAAAAAGAAAAATCAATTGATTCTGTGATTTGAACATATGTTCTGTTTCATATCTTTGTCACTGATTGATGCAATGATCAATCTAATTATTGCCTCCCATAATTCATATTAATGCAGAAGCTGATTGATGATGAAGTTGAGAAAGTCAAAGGCTTTCCTGTAGATGCTATTGTACCGTTTCGAGAAAGATTGAAAATACTTGGCCGTGTCGCAAATGTGGAAGATCTCCATTTGAGTGGGGCGGAGAGGAAGCTGATGCAGGCTTACAATGAAAAGCCCGTCCTTTCACGCCCGCAACACGAGTTCTACTACGTGAGTGTGCATCCAACCTGAATCATTGTCTTAGTAGCAGGAGTACTACAAGCATTATGTGTAAGAACATCGGCTTATATGCACGGAACAAACATTTGCAGGGTGAAAACTATTTCGAGGTCGATATCGACATGCACAGGTTCAGTTACATTTCTCGGAAAGGGTTCGAAGCTTTTCTCAACAGATTGAAGTCCTGCGTGCTGGATGTCGGGCTAACGATTCAGGTAAGTTCTTGAGAAGTTTGGTTTTTTTATTAGGGTTTGTTATGAGAAACCATCTGTTTGTGTGACACTCATTGGATTGGTTGTTGAATTCAGGGGAACAAAGTTGAAGAGTTGCCGGAGGCGGTTTTGTGTTGTGTAAGGTTAAATGGTATAGACCACATGAACTACCACCAGCTAGGCTTCACTCAGGTCGCCCTCTGATTTTATCTGATCTGATATCAGTCCCTCAAAATGTTGTATTACGTACAGCTAACATATTCATTGATTAATAAAAAAAAAAAAAAAAAAAAAAAGGATTATGCTTTAGAAGTGTGTTTTTGTTTCTTCTTTCTCCTTATTTGCTTGTGGCTTTTATGCTTCATTACCTTGCAAGGTTGGTGAGTTACAAGTGAAGTGAATACTTGGGAAATACTACTAATTTCGTTCATATTTAGATAATCACCATTATACTAGCCTAACGATTTTTTATTTTTTTATTTATAAAAATAGTACACTTTCACACTGAATTTGTAATATATACCGAACGAAATAGCTAAGAAAAGTTATTACTCCCCCGTCTCAAATTTTTTGGAATGTTTGATTTCTGATGTTCATTTGATTTCAATTTATTTATATTTTATTTAGTGAAATTTTTTTTAAAATAAAATGTATTCATAAATTAGACACATTAAATTATCATGCGTGAAATTTTTGAATTTATGGTTGAAAATGTTTGAAAATTTAGTGGAAAGATTAATTGCTGAAAACTGTGTGTTTTAAAAGTTTTGGGACCGATGGAGCAGTACAACAATAATACTTGCCTTTAAATGGAACATAGTTCACTGAAGTTTTCTTGGGCTCTCTAAGCTGTCGAGTATTTATAATACTTTGAATAAAATACGTTTTTTTATGAATGATGACTATAAATAAGGAATTTGAAGAATAAAAATTACAAGGACTGTAAGAAGTAACATGAGAGGCAGCAATTAGAGTTTTAATGGAGGATAATTACTTTACACCAGCTTTAAATCTGGCATCTATTGGTAGAAACAAAAGTAGCATCAAAAGCTTCAAATAACACCTGGGTTTGGAAGATCTTTGTTCAGAGATAACCATGTGCAGAAAAACTTGCACAGTGACACAAAACCATTTGAATTCAAAGAATATGGATAAACAATGTAGGAGTATTACATCTGATCATTCTTGATTCTAGAAGCTACTAGTCACAGTTGAATGCCTCTTACTCCTTGCAAGGATTCATGGGCTTCCCACAAAGACCTCTGTTACCTGAAAATGAGCTCACCGGAAACTTGCTCAGAGGCTCACCGGCGGGTATTTCACCCGCCAAAAGGTTATCAGACAAGTCCAGCTCTTTCAACTTCTTCAGTTTCAGAAACTCAGCCGGAATTTTCCCTTTAAACTGGTTCTTCTGTAGCATTAGTGTCTCTAACAAACTTAGATTCCCTATAGAAGCTGGTAACAGACCTTGTAGATTGTTGTGTGACAGATTGAGGACCTGAATGCTCAACTGATCCCCGAAACGGATCTCTGAGATTTCACCTGTGAAGTTGTTATCAGATATATCAAGATAGGTGAGTGAGCCATCCTTAAACCTGTTGTGTTTGCTGAACACCTGATTGATGTAACTGTCCAAGTTGTTCCGATGGAGATCTAGAACCCCTAAATCCCGCAGTTCTGTTAGACCATCCGGTATTCTCGAGCTCAGCAAGTTTCTGGACAGGTTCAAGGAGTAGAGGTCTGTGAAGCTCCCTATCCATTCTGGGATGTTGCCAGTCAAGCTGTTGGCTGATAGGTCCAGTTCTTGGATTGGCCCGGGAAAATTTCGCAACACTTCCGGTATCTGGCCTCGGATCCCCGATCCTGCCAAGTAGATTCGAGATAGAGATGGTAAATCTGCCAGCCATTTCGGAAGTGACCCGAGGTTTAACTGATTAAATGACAGATCCAATGTCTGAAGGTTCCTGAGGGAAGATAATTCTCGCGGCAACGGACCTTGAATCCGGTTGTGTGAGGCATTGAGCATCATAAGATTACCGAGCTGGCCGATCGATCTCGGTATCTGGCCTGATAGCAGATTGGAATCAAGATAGAGCTCTCTCAATTCTTGTAGGTTGCTTAAGCTAGAAGGAATCTCCCCCTCCAGCCGGTTGCTTGCCAAAGAAGCTCTCTGGAGGGAGACCAAGCTGCTGAAAATTGGTGGGATTCTCCCACTGAGATTGTTGTTGTTCAGTCTGAGGAATTTCAGGGACTGCATCTGACTTGCACCACAAGGAAACTCTACTATCCCTTGGAGAAGATTCATATCCAAGTACAAAACTGATATGCTTGTCAAGTTTGATACTGATGATGGGATTTTCCCTCCCAAAAAATTGGCTGACAGATCAAGCTCCTGTAAAAGCTTCAAATTTCCAATCTTTGCTGGGATTTCACCAGAAAGAGAGTTGTTATGAAGATCCAAAAGCTTGAGACTTGTCAAGCAAGTAACAGAAGGGGGTATGTTACCGGTAAGAAAATTTGAGTGCAGAAACAGAGCATTCAGATTCTTGAGACTGCCCAAACATGAAGGAAGGTTCCCGGAGAGATGATTCTCATGCAAATGAAGCTGTTGAAGCTTATACAACTTGCAGATACTTTCCGGGATCGGTCCGGTGAGTTTGTTGCCGTAAAGGTAGAGTCTTGATAAATTTGTGAGATGATGAATGAAAGGCGGGATTTTTCCAGAAAGACCAGTGAGTCCTCCGAGATCAAGGATTTGAAGAGAAGTGAGAAGAGTGAGTGATGCAGACAAATCACCTTCCATTTGTGACTGAAACACAGGCTGGCCGCTGGAATCACCAAAACCAGACAAACGAAGCTTTGTGACTCTCCTCAGGCCAGTTTTGTCGCAGGAAACGCCGTCCCAGCCGCAACAACCACGGCCGTTCCAGCGGTGTAGCCTGCCGGAAGTGTCAACGTGGATGCCGGCTTTGAATTTGGTTAAGGCTCGTAGATCGTTGGGATCACATGAGTTGTTGGAAATGGTGGGGAGAGGTTCTTGTAGTGTTGGTGTGAGGATTGTTAGGGCAAAAAGGCAGAGGATTTTGGGAGACATGTTTGTTGGGTGGAGAAAAGGAGAGTACTTGGCAGGTAGAGAGATATGTGCAGTGCAGTGAGTATGGAAATGGCGACAAGATTGCATGGAGTCGAAGAGAAAGAAACAGGTCAAAGATGGAGTATTAATTTGTGGCTTTTTTGTAGGTTTCTTCTTTACTGATTCTAGTGCTGGAAAAGTGAGATGTGTCCAAATCATGATGTCCCTCGTTAATGGCGTTAACTGAGATCCAAGATTTGGAATAAATTAATCTGTCAGAAATCTTGTCTTTTTTCTTTTTCTTTTCTTTTCTTTTTTTCGTTTTTTCTTTTCTTTTAAGGAATCAAAATGGAATAGTATATATACAGGACTAATGCTTTAGATTAGGAGTGAGGACTTGACTCCGTGATTCGTGGAGATTAGTAGTTTAGCTATAATTTTAATAGTCCGTTTATTTATTATATATGTAAAAAAACGCATACTTAATCCATTCTTAATTCACTAACTAACTTAAATTAAAAGATAAAAGTGTCATCCTAATAAAAATAGACTGAAAAGAAATTGATGTTCAAGTATGTTTCCGTATTTTGTAACTGAAAAGAAATTGATGTTCAAGTATGTTTCTGTATTTTGTATATGATGAAGTTCTTATAGCACTAGTCTTATATACAAGTAAGAGAGGATTCTAATGGAAACTAAGTTAGGAAAGCAATTAATTGTAATTAATAGGGGTTTTCAAACCTTATGTTTTTTCAGTGAGAATTTTTTTTTTCACTTCAAGTTTCTCACGGTGATTTTACTTCGTTTCTCACCCCAAGTTTTTCCTACCTCTCGTAAAAATGAAAGAAGTGAAATTTGTTTTTCACGGTGAGAAATTTTTTTCCACCTCACCACCGACCCTCATCTCCTGCTCATCACCGCCTTTCTGTGAGATCCGCCGCCCGCCACGTCCTCATCGCCGGAATCGGAATCCACTTCTTCCAACAAGCATCCGGCATCGACGCCGTCGTACTCTACTCGTCGGAGATTTTCGAGAAAGCCGAAGTCACCTCGTCCAACGACAAGCTCCTCGCCACCATCGCCGTCGGGTTCGTCAAAACAATCTTCATCCTCGTCGCGATGTTCCTCCTCGACCGGATCGGCCGGCGGCCGCTTCTCCTCACCAGCGTCGACAGAATGATCCTTTCGGTGATGATATTAGCAATAATCGAAAGATCTGAAGAAAAGAGAAACAACAAGGGAGAGGAGGCAGGGGAAAGAACGGGGAAGGGGGGGAAGAGGGGAGGGGAGAAAAAACAGGTGACTCCAACTCTTTCGCTCCTCGTTTGTCTGTGCTAGAAAGAGAAAAAATAAAGGAAGGGAGGCAAGGGAAAGAACAGAGGAATAGGAGAAGGGAGATGGCTGGTGGAGGGCGATTATTAGAAGAATAACAAACAGGGAAAAGAAATATTTTTTTTAATTTGGTTTTTTTTTTCACCACAAATTTTTACATTTTTTCACCATTCTCTCAAACCAATTTTTATATTTTTTCATCATTCACTAAAAAAAATCACTTCTCACATATTAAAAAATTCATTGATTTTTATTCTTCTAAGTTTTTAAGTTTGAAATCCCCAATTAGAGGGATATGAGAGGGATGGAGAGATGCAGTTCATAATTTTTTCAATGAAGTGATGCAGTTCAGATTTGTTTTTGTTTATCTCTCTGTTTTATTCTGTTAGAATTTTTGGTTCAATAATTAAATAATTTCTAACCAAATTAGAGGTATGAGAGGGATGGAGAGATGATGATCATGATGATTTGTTCGAAGAGAGAGAGGAACAAAGTAGTACAGAAAAGTGAAATGAAAGAGAAAGCAAAGTTGTACAAAAAAAATATATAAAAATATAAAGATCTGTTTATAAATTATGTAAAAATTAAATAATTATTTTTTATTAAATATGAAATAATTAAAGGGGTATATTCGTGAAATAAAAATAAAAACGTAAAATCTAACTGAAAATTTAATGAAAAGATCAAAATAGAACAAAAAACACAAATTTAGGACCAAAATATGATAAAATTTTAAAATATGACCAAAATAAGGCACACGCAATAATTAAGGGACTAAAAATAGACTTTACTCATTTTTTAATATAGTATTTTTATAAGACCGGCTAATTTTTGATGATCATTAACTCCTTTACTTTCACACACACACACATATATATATATATATATATATATATATATATAGGGTAAAGGGTACCGTTAGTCCTGTAACTTTAATTATTGTACCACTGAAGTCATATTTTAATTTTTTATACCATTAAAGTCCTATTTTTTAACTTTTTTTTCTATTCATTAATCCGTTTCCAGTTAAATTTAACGGATTTTGGGAGAAAATAATTATTTCAGCAACTTTATTTAAAAAAAAAATCTATTTAAACCCTAAATTAAAAAAAAATACAAAATGGTTCTCCAACTTAAAAAAAAATACAAAATGATCCTCAAATTTTTTAAAAATTTACATTTTGGTCCAAATTTATTTACATTTTTATTTCCTGAACTTTGTTAAAAACAAAAAAACAAAACAAAACTTTTAAAAGTTACACTTTAGTCACTGTGGGTGGGGCGGATCAGATTAATACGGATCGATCCACCAATAAAGTGGAGTGATCCATGGAGTGATCCACCATAATACGGATACCTCGGTTGTGTTTTTTGACAAAACGGAGCCCTGCGCGTCCGACGATGCCGCCCATTTTCAGCATTTCTCGGTGTTTTCCGGTGGGGATGGCGGTGATGGTCCGACGGTGGCAAGGGTGCTGGTGGGTTGGTTAAAACTTAAGGGTAATTTTTGTAGGTTTGTAATTGTTAGGGGGTGTATAAATGGTTAGATTTAAAACTTGGGGAAAAAATAGACTTTTTAAAAAAAATTGAGTTGCTGAAATAGTCATTTTTCCCCAAAGTCTGTTAAACTTAACGGGAAACGGATGGAAAATGATTACGAATTGTAAAAAAGTTCAAAACAAAAAGGACTTTAATTGTATAAAAAGTTAAAACATGA
>JBBYHH010625767.1:0-10487 GCA_038382905.1 Daphne laureola
CAGTGCCCTGACTAGAAGGCGCAAGACGAGGCGGCGGGGCTCACAGGATGGATGAGATAGTTGAGTTCGGGCTGGAGGTGGCAGGCTGGTGGTTTGTGATGGCAGAGGGCAACATACTTGGTAAGAAGATGAGAAAAATGTAAGATTTAAAATGTTCAGATGTTATTGCTAGGATTGAGAAATAAGAGACGCAATATTAATAATTAAACCACTAACATAACAGAAATGCTAACAGAATAAACGTGAGAGAGAGGTAATTTAAGATTTTCTTAAAACTTAAAAGGACTTTTACAAGTTTCTCAAAATTAAAACGAATAATTGCAGATTATGAGTAATCTGAAGGGTATTTGTAAGTTTCCGTTGGTTTTAACCGATTCAAATCACCTTCTAAGAACAAGTGTCGCACAGTACAGTCACTGGAGACTTCTAAAATCTCAACTTCGTTTCCCTTTACGTGTATCTACGCTCTCCTTCAACCGTCTGGCATCTGCTTTTCTTCTCCTTCTTCCGAATGTTCCTTTCTTCTGGCTGACGCGAAATTCAACTCGTCTGCTTCCATGGCAGCTGCTGCTTCTTCTACTCCGCGTCTGTAAGATACTTTCCTTGATTTCTTGCTCACACTTTTTTTTTCTTTCTGTTATTTTGATGATTGTAACTGGAAAGCTAATATGCGAGAACAAGATCTGTTACATTTTGGTTTCTCATGGAACTAAATGATCGAAACAGAAAAATTGGAGTTTCTAGAACTTTAGGGAGGGGGACTTCTGGGTTTGTGTGAGTGTGATGCTCTAATTCACTTGCCGTTGATGATTTTTCGTGTTGAAGTGGTTGGTGATGTGAGCTACTATGGTGGAGGATCAATTCCTGTGTAATTTTCATGAACGCAAGATGGCCAACCCAGAGAGACAACATCTGGCAGTTCCTACTAAAGATTTTGTGCCCTGGAATGATCTTTGGACTGATGGTCTCATTTGTGCTTTCGAATTTATTCGAGGCCGTAAGAAACCACCCGCGAACTCGAGATACGGGTCCAAGGTTCCAAGCAACCGAGTGGATTCAGAGTATTTGAAGGTGCAAATTCCTGCAAATGGGCTAACTGAGGTTGCTTCACCAGGAATGGATGACATGAGGGATATCGGTACTGCTTTTGATGATGTGAAAGATGGTCATAATCTTCATCTGAGCAGGGTTCAAGCCTTGGAAAGATATGATGGAAGTCACTGGATTCCTATTGGGTGGGCTAGGATTTCAGAACTAGCACAAACTGTCCAATCTGATGCTGGGTGGGCAACTCAGCAGCTAGAACTAATGGATAGTGAAGAGGAGTTCACTATTGCAGATTTAGCAGCCCCTTATTGGGAAAGGCCAGCAGGGCCCGTTTGGTGGTGCCATGTGGATGCTTGTAAGCCATCTATCCAGACATGGCTAAGCAATGCTCAGTGGTTACATCCTGCCATTAGCTTAGCTTTGCGAGATGAAAGTCGTTTAATAAGTGAGCGCATGAAACACCTTCTGTATGAGGTAATGGCAAAAAAAATTCAAAGATTGTTATGCATGATACCTTTGGCTTTGGTACTGGGTTGGGTTTTTATTTTCTGCAACATTAATCATGATGTTTGACATATGTATTTTATTTCTAAATTTGGAAATGTCAGATGCGCTAAGAGATCCTATCTGGTCACTGTGAGTCACTGTGAAAGACGGCCTTCCCATATTGTTCTTCCTGTGATATAATTTGTTGACACTGCATACGTTTCTTTTGTTTTTTTAACTTGTAGCACAGACGTTTCGTATATACAGATTGTCTCTGCGTGCCTCAATGCAGTTCTGTGTTTTCTCTGTCTCTTTGAATAACACATGTAAATTGTACTTCTGTGAAGGTCCCTGTAAGAGTGGCTGGAGGGCTATTATTTGAACTCTTGGGGCAATCAGCTGGTGATCCCTTTGTTGCAGAGGATGATATCCCTGTTGTAATCCGGTCTTGGCATGCACAAAATTTCTTGATAACTGCACTACATAAAAAAGGAAATGTGCCGAGACTAAATGTTCTTGGAATCACGGAAGTTCAGGTTTTTCATTCTTAACAAAAGAACTCTGGTGACTTTATCACAAACAGGCACGAACTAGTGCAGGCACACACTCACATTCTTGTTGTTGTCCCTGATTATCTGTCTGCTTGCCAGGAGCTTCTTGCTGCAGGTGGTTTCAATATACCCAGGACAGTTCATGAAGTCATAGCTCAGCTAGCTTCTCATCTTACTAGGTGGGATGACAGGTACTGTATAAGATATACCAAATTCTAGTTCCTCCTTTTGTAGGTAATAGCTTCTTTATTATGTAAATTGTGAGGGATATTGCTATTCTGAATTCCTGAAGGCTTAAAAAATTGTCATGCTTTGGGAGTCATGTATTAACATTGCAGTTAAACATGTTAGGTTGTTCCGCAAATCCATTTTTGGGGTTGCAGATGAGATTGAGTTGAAGTTTATGAACAGGTTTCTTCTGCTGAAAGACTGCTATTTGTCATAAAATTTCTCCCAAGATTGTTGTGTTTATCGGTTGTCTTGCTGACGTTTGAAATCGCCAATGATTAGGAGAAACCATGAAGACTTGTATATGTTTTCCATTATCTTGAATCAGGAAATTCGAAAGCTATCAAGGCAGGTATGCTGCTTGCTCTATAAGACTGAATTGAGTTTTCAGTTTTTTGTTCAGAAATCACCCACAAAGAATCTGTATGCCAGTTGTGGGACGCGTGGTTTTATTCTTTCTCAAGCATTATGCTTTCTGTTCTGTTGAATATTATTCAGGAGTCCTAAGCTGCTTGAAAATGTTTTTAGGTTATCAGAGTGAAATGGTCGCTGCATGCTAGGGAGGAGATTGTTTATGAGCTGATGCAACATTTGAGGGGAAATGCAGCGAAAAACTTGCTTGATGGGATAAGGAGGAGCACAAGGGAAATGATTGCGGAGCAAGAGGCAGTCCGTGGTCGCTTGTTCACAATTCAGGATGTTATGCAAAGTAATGTCCGTGCATGGTTACAGGTTCGTGTCTATAAATATTTTCCGTAAGGAAATAGAAGAAACAAGAACAGAATGATGGTTCCTTAGAGGAAGGTTATTGACAATGACTTTCACATTTCTCAATATGTCCAGGATAGAAGCCTTCGAGTTACACATAACATATCAGTTTTCGGTGGTTGTGGTCTTGTCCTTACCATCTTAACTGGGTTATTTGGAATCAACGTCGATGGGATCCCTGGAGCACAAAACACTCCGTATGCGTTCGGTCTGTTTTCAGCCATTGTTGTTGTGACAGGCATTCTGCTGGCAGCGGTTGGACTGATTTATCTGGGATTGAAAAAACCGATTGACGAAGAGCGGGTGGAAGTTCGGAAGCTGGAGCTCCAAGAGTTGGTTAAAATGTTCCAACATGAGGCAGAGACTCATGCCCAGGTCCATAAAAATAACCTTTCCCCAACGGCTGCTGATATGATCCCAGATGATGCAGATTACGTTCTCATAAACTAACCTCTCTTTACCTTTATATTGTCTTATACTACATGATAGTACTAGACTACCAGCATGTAGTAACTTGAATAAAAAACCAAAGCTGACCACATAACTCTCCTAGTGACTTGAAACAGATTTGATGACCTGTTTGGCATTAGCATTACCGCTCTAGAAATGTTGTTCATGGGTTTTTTTTAGTTTTTAGTTCTAGCGATTTGATCTTATCTGTCAACAAACTATTCAAAACTCTAACGTTAATACTAAAAGCCTTTCTCAGATGGGACTGAACCAAAAAGTGGAACAATCTTTCTAATTTTATCTCTTGTGGATGCTTGAATGGTACTTTGACCAAAACTTTAGCTTGATGGTTGTTGGTTTCAGCGCCCCAACTGCTTTGTTCTGAGCATTGGTTTTTAACTATTTTTCTAGTAGTGGGACTACATGTTCCATGTACTACTGCAAAGCAAATCAGACAAGAACAGAGATTTACTAGCTAAATGATGATGGCAAAGATATAACTAGTGCTCTCTTCAAACAAACAACAATATCAAATATTCACTTCTCTCTCTCTAAAGAGTATCAAATACTCTAAAAGAGCACACCATATATAGTTATTCATGTACCATGTAAGATGCATTATCCTCGTCTGCTCAATGGAAATTAAGCAACCTGAAGATGTTTCATGTCATAGACTCCCTCATTAGGCCTTTTTCAAGCTGAAGTGCTACTCGAAGAACCTGAAAAATGTAGTATTTGATTCAAATAGATCAATCTTTTGAATAAATCTTTCTTGATTTGTACTGTTTGAATCTTCCTTTTATCTTTTGTTTAAAATATTTTCTACTTATAAAAGGAAATTACAATACCTTCATGAACAATTGGTTGTTTCCGCTTCTCAATTTCTCTTATTTCTCCGTCTTCTAGAATACCTACAATCAACCAGGAGCCGTATGTTGATAATAGCTTTGAATTTCATGATTAAAAAACTTTGAATTTTTTTGACAAACATAGAAAAAATAAAAGAAAATATCTAAACATTCACTAAATTATCAGATATAGTATAATGCTAGGAGATTGATTTCTCACTCACCTGGCTCGAGAAGACTGCTCGGTAGCTCATCCTCTCTTGTCCTTGGTCGAGTTTGCAAACTTCCTAATTCAACTTCTAATGAATCTAATTAAGAATATAATGATTCAGAGGTAGCATATTCAAATAGAATTATAGTACTAATAATGAAGTCGAGAAAGTGTGAATTGTAGCAATACTTGTTACAATACTCTTACCTTTGTCCAATTCTGGGGCCTCCACCAATTCCCTTGAAGTTGGTTGTAACCGTTGACCCTGGTCCATGCCTACAAGAAAGTTTACAACATAAAATATTTTAAGGTATAGGATAAAACTAATTTCATAATATACTTTAGTACTTGTAAATCAATTTTATAAATGTCACATACGAGTTGGCTTGTTGACTTTACACCTGGTTCTCCTTCTAATCATCTGACCAAAGATATGCCACAACAACCACTCCTCATTCATGTCATAAACCATGTTTCCCAAGACTACTCCGACCACAACTCCACTTCCAAATCCCAAAGAAATTATCACCCATTTAATCACAGAATCTTCTTCATCATCATCATCATCATCAGTAGTGGATCCTGCTCTGGGTAGTCCTGTCTGGTTCAAACATGGTATTGATAGAGCACGACCACATAAGCCTGGGTTTCCCAAGAAAGAGGTATTAGGGAAACCGTCGAACTGTGTTCCTTGTGGAATTGGACCAACCAGATTATTGTCTGAGACGTCGAAGGATGCTAGGAAAGTCAGTGTGGCCAGCTGCTGAGGAATCTGACCAGACAACATGTTGTTTGAGAGGTCCATCTCTTCGATGTGGGCAAGATTTCCCATAAATTCTGGAATGCTTCCTGATAACTGATTGTTGGAGATGTTAAGTAGGATAAGCGCCTGCAGGCCTCCGAATGATTTGGGGATCTGACCGTCAAACTTGTTGTTGGAAAGATCAATGGAAACCATGGCTCTTTGGATTTCGTAGTCTTCAAAAAATCTTCCTTTGATTCCTAACGAAAATTTATATCCTACATAAAAACTTTGATCAGGTAAAACCCTCAATACAATCATCATGTAATCCTGGAGATCATGTTGGACAACTGTCATACTTCTCCACATCTCAAAGCATTCAAGTGGCAACCCACCAATCAGTTTGTTGTGGGATAAGTCAATGATCCTTAATGAAGGGAAGTAAAACTTTGTGGCAGGAATACTCAACTTTCCATGAAGTTGGTTGGATCGTAAACCAAGGACTTGCAATTGTGACAAACCTCCTAACCACGAAGGAAACGTGTCACTGATTTGGTTGAAACTCAGATCAAGCTTCTCTAGCATTGAACAATTAACCAATGATCTTGGTATCTGCCCACTCAGCCTATTGTGGCTCAAGTCAATCACCCTCAGTGTGTTCCCTTGTGCGAAAAGCCATGAAATGTTTCCTTCAAAAGAGTTGTTCGAGAAATCCAACACTTGAATATCACTCTTCAAATTTCCCAAGCATTGTGGGAGGGAGCCACTCAAATTATTATGGGCCACGCCAAGCATATTAAGAGAATGAAGGTTGCATACGGAAGCAGAAATTGTCCCAGTGAAAGCATTTTTCCAAAGGATTAAAACTCGTATGTTTCTAATTGCTTTCCATAGCCATTCTGGTATTGCACCACCAATATTGTTCCCAGCGAGACCCAAGACTCTCAAGCCATCTAAGTTCTGAATGAAACTTGGAAATTGTCTCAGATTACAATAACCCAATTCTAAACCATTCAGATTGGAATTAGTGATATTTTTGTTGGTTCGAAATGACAAATCGTTCCCACCCAAAACAAGGAAATTTAGTTTAGTCATGTTAGAAAATGTATCAGCTGATAGAGTTCCACCAAAGTTATTTCTTTGTATATTAAAATATTCAAGGTTGCAAAGGTTACGGATTGACCATGGAATTACACCCTCAAGACGGTTACCACCGAGTTGAACAGTGGCTAGTTGAGTTAAATTCGTGAGCAAAGAAAGAACGTGGCCAGTTAGCTGATTATCGGAAAAGTCTAGATAGGTGAGTTCAGTTAAGTTTCTAACAACAGACGGAAAAGGACCGACCAGATTTGTTGCAGCAAGATACAATATGTCAAGCTTGGGGTGACCGTAAAGCCAATTATAATTATCATTACGCAATTTATTTTCAGCAAATGACATAAGTGTAAGTTGTGTGAGGTTTGCTAATGAAGAAGGGACGGGTCCTGTGAACTTATTGAGTGCAAGGTCTAAATATTCCAGATTTGTTAGGTTTCCAAGTGAGGATGGAATTGGACCCTCGAACATACATCCCTGAATAGAGATGTCAGTTAAGGAGGCAAGGTTTCCGATAGAAGTTGGTAGACTACCGGAGAAGCTTGTGTCATCTAGACGCAAAATGTTAAGTTGAGAAGTTGAAACAAACTCGGGCATTTCACCTGTGAGATTGGTGTTTCCACCCACACTTAGAACTTGCAGTTTCGGCAGTTGAAAAATCTCTTGAAGAAAGGTTCCTTGCAGTGAGCAGTTATAAAGACGGAGATGGGTGAGAGAAGATAGATTGGCAAGCTCAGGAGGCAAAGAAGATGGTGTATAAATATAACTAAGACTTAATTCCTCAAGGTGGGTCAGGTTTTTCACTAAACTCGTGAAGGTGGACTTTTCCAGTTGCAACAGTGGATTATCATTGTAAAGATTATAAGAAAGGTCAAGCGAAACAAGCATAGAGAGTTTTGAAATACCTTGAGGAACTTGACCATAAAAGACTGAAGAAGAAAGGTTTAGGTACGACAAAGCAGTAAGCTGAGCTAACTCATCTGGGATCCGGGAGAAATTGAAATCATTATCAGCAAGATGAAGCTTGTGAAGATGAACAAGACTGAAGATGGTGCTGTTGGAAGTGATGGATCCATAAAGATAGCTGCTCCTGAGATCAAGACCAATCACATGACCGGTCTTAGATTCACACTCTATCCCATCCCACAAACAACAGTTGTCGTGGGGCTTCCACGATAATGTCTTAGGATATGCAATAGAAGAGTCTGAAGCATGTTTGCTAATAACAAGGCTGTTTTTGAGTTGAAGGAGTGCAGAGCTTTCATGGTGGTGACAAAGGGGAAGCAAAGACGATGAAGCTTTTGGGAGGAGAAGGAAAGACAACAAGAGGAGAAGCATTGGAAGGGGAGTTAACAAAGTCATTGCTATTAGTGTTGTTTGTTGTGTGATTCACAAGAAGTAGTGGAGGGATATTTATAACAAGGGAATATTGTAGAGAGAAGAAGGATTGATTGAAGAAGAACCAGTCCAAGTCTTGTTGGTCTGTGGATAGCGGCAATACATGTCTGTTGATGCTTTGATCAACAAGAATCAACTAAGATCTTCTTGTGTATAGGTACTCCACTGTCTTTAAAACATAAAATGGTTATATTGGTTGATTATTGCTTTTACCTTATACATCTATTTTAATCATAGTATAAAATCAATACTCTCTCCGTCCCAAAAAGATTTTAACATTTCATTTTTAGTATTTAATTTATAATTTTTTTTTTTAATATTTTGATTTAAAAAATTAAATTATTTATATACAAATGATAATTTAACGGTTTTAGTTTCTAAATTTAATTTTTTTAATTTATTTTAGCAAATTCTTTATAATGATAATTTAAATTAAATATAATATTAAAAATCAAATGCATAAAAGATTTTAGCAGGGAGGTAGTATTAGCTAAGGGAGAAAATTGTATTGAGGAGACTTTAATTTGAACCTGAACCACATATATGACATGTTTGAGATATGGCAATATCCACGGACTATATGTATCAAAAGCTTAACACACTATGAGTGTAATCAATAATTTAAAATAATGAGTTAATATCATATACACTGTCAGTAGAAACTTTTGATTTTATCATCATTTTTTAATAAAAAGAATTTTTTGAACCTTTTTTATTAAATAATATTATAAAAATAAATTTATGGATCTTTCTTTTTATTAAAAGGTGGTGACTGACAGACACTATAATTTATGAGTCCAAATCCTCTCTTATAATTTTCTCCTCCACTCCATCCTATTCCAATTAAAAATTGACATATGTCTTAAAGTTTTTACTCTCCCAAGTTCATTTAAATTTTTCACTCTATAATAAAATGTTCCAATTTCTTTCCTTCAATTTATGCTACTAAAAATTAATTATAAATTTATCAATTTATTTAAATTCCATACTTTGGGAAATGAAGTCGTTCTGGAAATTTTTGTGAAAATGGCGTAGAGTTTTTTGTTTTAAATTAATATGAAAATTATGGAATGAAAAAATTAGAGAAAAAAATTATTGGCCGTATTTTCACTTTTTTTTTTGGGTGGAAATAACTAATAAAAAAAAAATCAAAGCTACTAATAAATGATGAGATTTGTACCATGAAAAAAAAAAAATGAAAAAATACTGCCTTAATTCCATATTGACTGACACATTTAATTGAATACAATATTTAAATTTTACAAAAGGTTTGGTAGTGAAAAGATATAAAAGACATATATAAAATGAGGAAAAAATTAAACTGTGCAAAAGTAGATACAAAAATGCAGTTTGATTTGTGCTAATTTGGAGATAATTATGCGAAGGTATTATGAAGGAGTAAAAAAAATGCTTGTGAGAAATGGTAGTGAAGATAGTAAAATTATACATGACTGACAAGTGTCATCTTTTTGTTGGTGTAGGATATAGTGTAGGAGAAATATGGAGGAGAGGATCTCGACTCTTCACCATTATTTCCTTCCACTTACCATCTGTTCAACTTATTTCTCTTCGACTGCTAGATGCACTTCTCTCTTTTTCTACATCACTAAACATCCTCACCGGATTATTTTTCCGAGTTCTATTTTCTCCAGCAAAAATAAAATAAAATTGATCTGCATTTTTTTTTTCTTTTTCTTTTTTCTTTGAACCCGGTTCAACTGGTTACCGGTTTTAACGGTTCTGGGCAGTTTTGATCGGTTCATCCCAGTTTTTGATCTACTTAGTGGTTAACCGGAACCAGGACCGGATAGCATGCCGGTTTTCAATCTAACCGGTCGAACCAGCCGGTCCGATCCGGTTCTTTTAACCATGCGTGTCAACTCATTCCCTCAACTATGTATTGTCAAGCCCTTTACCTCTTTGACTGTATCAATATTAGTTGACCTTAGAGAAAATACCTATTATGATCACAATTCTTTCTAATTTATGCCCAAAGTCCCTAAATCGATAATATCTAACAAAAATATTATGTCACTGGATTTTCTGGGTGGGGTGGGTCTACTGGAGAAGGCAGGATACACGCTGTGGAGTGGCGGTAATGATTCAAATATAAAAAAATTAGTGTTAACCATAACTGAAATTAAATAATATCATTCAAATCAAATTAATTTTATTCATTTTTTATGAATCAATGAATAATGATGAGTAAAGTCCATTTTTAGTCCCTTAACTATAACGCGTGTCCTATTTTGGTCATCTTTTAAGAATTTGTCCTATTTTGGTTCTATAACCATGGTTTTTGATCCTATTTTAGTCATTCCGTCAAAAAAACTGTGTGTTTGCCCGTTAGTTTGATTAAATGACTGTAATGCCCTCGTTTTAACTTTGACCCTTTACAACATGGCAGTACCATAGACAACAAAATGTATGTGGCATCTGACTCAGGAGAGAAGTGTTTTGCGTGTGAGCCGAGGGAAACATATGTTCTCATTTAATGCCAGCAGCCACCGGAAACGAAAAGCAGAGAGCTTTTCAAATTTTGAGAGTTAGACATTTGGAGAGAGAGAGAGACAGTTAAGTTGCAGAAGAACTTGTAGATTTGCGTAGAACCCTAGCGATGAAGGAAATGAATCTCGAGACTTCTAAAGAAATGAAAAAACATA
>JBBYHH010625878.1:0-10487 GCA_038382905.1 Daphne laureola
CTGCCAGGTGCGGATTTCTCATGCATCGAGGTTCTTGTACCAGAGCTTGGCTTCTCCCAACAGTGATAATGAGAAAAGTCTCATCCTGATGTCTTCTTCTGATCTTTCTTCCACGTCACATGAGTCGTATATCTTGATGAAGTGGTCAATATGATCATGTGGATTCTCATGAGGTTTACCACAAAATGGCCTCTGTCCAATCATATTGTACATATGATTCGGAATCTTGAATCTTTTCACTAGCATTCTTGAGGTTGGATTAACCATCGAGTGCCATTCCATCGGGCATCTCTCAACAAATCACCAATTGGTGGCTCTTGTTTAACTTGGTTTTGTTGATTCATAATGGCAATTCCATTATCATTAACCTCTTCGCCATTACCACCGTTGTGGTTGTTGTTGTTGTTGTTGTTTCTTTCCATGTTAACTGATTGACTTGAAAAGCTAGTCTGACTTGGAACTTCTTGTGATTGCTTTCTCTTACTTCTCAGATCTCTTAAGGTCTTCTCAATCTCTTGATCTAAGCCAACAAGATCAACTTGTGAGCTTCGGGTTATAAACCAGAGAAGTTACCTATAAGAAAGGAGCAAGAACAATAGTTAATTCTCACTTATGAAAATTAAAAGCAATTAACTAAGTTACCAATAACTATACTTTCAATCTCCGGCAATGGCGCCAGTTTGCTAATGTCAAAAATGAGACTAGGCAAATAATATTTATAAGCCCGACTCTCCCTCAAGTGTAAGGTTCACAATTGTAATAGGATGAGTGAGATCGAACCCAAGAGATTGAAGTAAGAATTAATGATGACTAGTTGAATGCAGTATTTTTGGTATATTTGTATAGAACGACCTAGAAATGATAGAGTGGTCAACAAATCGTAACCCAATTAATCTAAACTGTAAAAAGTATCCAAAAGAGAACAAGAAATCAAGCTAACTAGCATGTAACAAGATCGATGGTTTTTGGTAAATTTCAATGACTAAAGGTCCCCTTGGTTATTTAGGGTCGATGATGCTAGATGACATGTCAGGTTAAGAATCATGCAATGATGAAGGAGATGGATAGAATTCAAATCCTAACTTACTATCCTAGAGTTATCATCTCCATTAATGACCGAACAGAATCTCTCCGCTCGCATCATTAATGGAAGCTTTAGGTTTGCCCAAAAATAGCCTCCTAATATCCTAAAATACCTTCTTAGATAATTCTAGAATACCTAACAATTTCTCATGGTTAATTTAATGAATTACTCTCTCGAGCATTCCGTCAAACACTTGGTAGGTGTAGGGAATTAGATAGATCTTCTAATTCTTCTACCCCTTCTTAAATCTCAAGAAATTGTTACTCATCAAACATAATCATCAACCAAACATGTTTAAATCATCTAACAATCATACAACTACCTAAAAACCCAAAGAGATGAATGAACTACTCCTTATTCATGCTCAAACTATTTTTTCACAATTAAGATGAACATAATTGCAAAATAAGAAGAGTAGAGATAGAAAAGCTTTGGAATTGTGTAGGAATCTTCAATCCTCCAACATGAAATCTGGGATAACAATGAAAAGATGAAGGGAAACAAGATCCAAAACCCTAGGTATGAGTTTATGGGGAATAAAATCATATAAAAACTGAATAGAACTTAAAAACCTTTATGAGTTATGGTTTCGGGATGAATTAAAACTAAATTAAGATTAAGGGTCGACGGCTCGGCGATCGCCTGGCGTTGTGTCTTGGAGTCGCCTGGCTCTCGCTTGGACTCCTATCTTCTTTGGTTTTTGGCGCCAAGCAATCACCTGGCTCTGTGCGCTGGCGTTGCCTAGCTCTCGCCTGAAGCATTTTCTCCTCCTTTCTCCTTGATCTTTTCCCATGTTTGCATTTGGGTCCCCCGCTTTGCTTTCTCTTGTGTTTTTCCACCAGATTCTTTCCTTTTCGCTCCCAACATGGAATATCAGCAAAAAATACACTTGTACCGATACTAAGTACTAATAAACTTCAAGAAAAGCATGTGTATGGAGGGGAAACATATCAATATTGGACAATTATCACTCGTAAGAAAGAGTTCACCTCCTGGCCACTCTCGTGATCCAGGGGTGATCTCCCAGAGGCATTATAATACCTAACTATTCATCGATAGACACTTACTCAGGTCCTCTCAGACTCTAAGTAAGGCTACCAATCAGTCTTAGGGCTACGTTGATCAGTATCATGTCGGACTCCTGATCGAACTCCTAACTCGCATGCTAGTGTTTGTAATCATTAAACACGCATGATAACTATAACATATGCTCAAAGACTAAAATCTTCTAAAATAGTCATGGAGGGAAATAACTTGAAACCTAAGCATGATACTACTAAGACAAGTCCTATCATACTCTACTACTTGCTCAAGAAGCTTTAACTTGGGTTTTTGGTCAAGAGAGCAATGCACAAAATATGTCTTGAACTATCTTGAACTAACAATCTAACTCTACAAAATGAACCTAGGAAGGTATATATATACTAAAACCTAATACCTAAAATACCCCTGACCTAAAATTACATCTAAGGTAGTTGAGAGGGATAAAATAGGTAGTACAAGGCTAATACCCAATGGATAAGACTGAAATTCTTTGTACAATCCCATGGTGCAGCTTGGACAAAGGAAGGCACCACTTTGCCACCTCAGGGTCACCCTGGAACCGCACCCGAAATACATGAGGTGCCATTTGGGTTACCCTTGAGATGTCATTTGATGCGCCTGGCTTGCACGAGGCATCATTTTGTGCTCCCTGAAGGCGCCACTGGATGTGTCAGGCCTTGGTGGAGGCACCACTTATGCGCCCTAGCTCACCTCTTGACAATAGGAGGCATTAGTTTAAGGCACAGAATTAGTGCCTCATACACGCGCCTTGGCCCGCAAATTGCACCATTTTGCATTTTAATCCTCTTTCTTTCACCTTGGCGCAATTTGGTCAGTCCAGAATTACTTGAGGCTTGCTCTCCATATTTGTACTCAATATTTGGGCATATTGAGCTCCTAATCACTTCTAGATGTACGCACCTACAAATCTTCAGAATTCATAAGTAAAGTGCGTATTTATCATTGAAAGCAGGTAAAATTGATGAATTTAATGCTCTAAACATAGTGGAAAAGTGGACATATTTGTACACTGATCACACCCCCACACTCAAACATTTGCTAGTCCCTAGAAAATCAAGCATCTAGGAATGTAAAGACTCAAAGACTCCGAAACTAACCACCTACAAATTTAAAAAAAAGTCAATTTGGTGTAAGTAAATATATACAGGATCAGAATGTACATGAACATACAATTCATCCTAGTCTGAGTACATTTAAGGAAAAAACTAACTATATTGAAAGATAAAAGTCAATACAGTGTGAAGAATTGAAGTACAATTGTATAAAGAAATCAAAGAAGCAAATAGACCTTGAGCATTTATCACTTCTAAAGAGAAATGTAGACTCTCATTTTAATAGTCTTCGTTCAGCCACAAGATTTAACAAGTGAATGTGGCTTGCTTCATTGCTACACACTTTTTATTTCTCATATTTTCACTTTATTTTTCGACATTGTGACTTTTTATTCACTTTCTCTTTTTGATATTTTTCTATTTTTACACCTTTTTCTTTTATTTTTTATTTTTCTCTCTTTTTCTGGGTACCTTTCTGTTTTTACGCTCATTTTTTGTTTTCTTAGTGTGAGGATGGTTGTATAGGCATTTATGATGGGAGCCTAAGAGAGGGAGTATATGTCATGAATACGGTGTAGCCGAAAACATGTCTAAGTATCATCTCGGGCTCATTCACCCTAAGGTACGACTTAACGTATACTTATACCAAACATTTTCCCTTGAATCGAGTGCTCTAGAGTCGTGAGACATACCTTCACTTCAACAACAAGCTTCAGGTACAAATATTATGTATCCACCAAGAAATACACATTCACAAGATTAGCTAAATCAAGTTTCCTATAGTTACTATTAACCTAGGTTTCCGCTTTTCCTCATGTGAAGCTTTTCATACTCAAGACTACTATTATCTCCAATTTACACTATACAATTCTCATATTAGGAATCACACAATGTTCACGAAACTCCCAAGTAAGAAAGATTCGTCTATAAACGAACTCAAACTAAGCATTTCAGAAGTATATCCATGATCGACAACATACAACACTCTTCATTTCCTATATATACTAACTTACAAAATTTGTAATTTTTTACTTTATTCACCAAAAAAAAAAGAACTATATTTGGTGATTTTTGAAAAAAATTATGTATCCTAGAAAAAGAAAACTAGATGCTTATTGAGTGGTTTAAAGCAAGAAACACATCAAAAAGCATGCTATTAAACCCCTCATACAATAAGTGTGAACTCTCCCCACACTCAATTTCAAGTATGTCCTCATGCAATAGGAAATGGAGTAAAAGAGAGAAAGTTTGAAAAGTCATACCTCGGGGATCAAGTTAGGATGGTACGGGCTTCTCTAAAAGCGGCCCGGGAGACTCCAAGAATGTTGGGTGAAAACTATCAGCTATTTACAAATTTCTGCACCTAAAAATATATACAATCAGTCCAATTTTCTAGAGTCCATGAAATAAGCAAATAATAACATGCGAACTCTAGAAACACAGGTTGTGACTTATGTGTGTAGCATGGAAATACACAGTGTAATGTAACACAAGTCATACATGGGGAAAACACACAAATGAGCATGTTGTATAAGTGAGATCAACGCATACATGAATAGGCAAAACATAAGGATGTATGTCATGTGTGAATGTAAATATACATGGTAGAAAGAAAGTACTCCATGTTCTCATGATTATGACATGCAATTCCAAATGCACATATGTAGCATGTTTTCTCTACTAATCAATACAACTCACAAAGATAGGCAAAATCATCATACATGCTTATGTTTCTCATTCAACATCAGACTTTCAATAAATAAAGCATGGCAAGGTCAAAGGCAACCAATAAAGAACATGGTCTCTAAATAACTCAATTAAGCTCAAAGACTAAGGATTGTCTTTTTTTCTTCCATTGAAAAGTTTATAGAAACCTTACTTGGACCTTGACCTTGAAAGTGCAGCACGCCTGATAGTTGATGGATTTGTGCGAAATATTTGGAGTTCCGAAGGCGGAAAGGCATTTGACGTTTAAGCATTACGCTCGGGAGATCGGACGAAAATATCAAAGAGCGATGTGTCTTTTTTGGATGGCGAGCATGAGTTGGTGACACTACTGTGCCGTCATTAAGTAATGCCAGGGATCAACCTACAATCTAAGACTATCGTATGTATCTATACATAGCGCAAGTATAAAAGCGCCTGGCACTCACGCCATGTGTAGATCAGGATGAGCAAGTGGTTATATATATAATGCCTACTCACCTCGTCATGGTGGCTTGATCATCAACACAACTCCAACTCACACTCATGAGACTACACAACACTAGATGAAAACAACACCGTGCGTCTGAGATCACCTTTTCACTTTGATCGATTTTACTCGATATGTCCCCATTTAGAACTAACATTTCTCTTACCTCGGACTCTAAGTCTTGCCCCAGTACCTGGAAAAAAAAATTCAAAGTGTATCAACCTTGTATAATTACATAAAATTGCGCTAATTGCTTATGTACATACTCATTAGGTTGCCTCCCGGAAGAATCACGTTTAACGCCCTTAACTAGGAGAATGCAAGAAACGTGCACTACACTACAAGGAAAGATGAGTAGACATGCAAACTAGCACATAAGATTTACTAACAACCTAAACTTACACTTGATTCCCCGGCAATGGCGCCAATTTTTCAGTCATGGCTTTGCTACACATGATAGGTGTATATCAAACTGAAGCTCAGGCAAACACTAGACTAAACAAATACATTTATACATACCTTATTAAGCTCTAACAATGTCTTATCATAATACAATAGCTCAGAAATGAGGGATCGAACCTAAGAGAACCAAGCGTTTAAGTATTATAGCAAACTACTTATGCAGCACGTATGCATGAATGCAATGCGGATAGTAGTGAGGGAGGCAGAATCATGGATGGATGATGAATTGTGCAAGGACAGGAAAAATAGACAGGATGATAGATCATGGACGGGAGAAGTGACATCACCTATGGATTAGCAATCATGAGCTCTAGTAGTACTATTGTGCGTCCTAAGCAACATGCATGTGCGACTAAGATGTGCCTTAGAAGCATGAATTATCTCTACTGCCACTCGCCGATGACCGGGGTCATCTCTGACTCCCAATGATCGTCTGATTCATAAGATTCGGATTCTAAGGTACATTCCTAGATACACTAACACATCACAAACTACCACTAGTTCCTACAAGACATCATAACCTAGCTACTTTACTCATGCAATTATATTAAGCGAGGAAGCATGCAATAAATCTCCAATTCTATCTAGTGAGATGAGTTACTATCTTCGTCTGACTCCCCTCTCAGGCACTGCAGTCCGCCGCTCGTAAGAGAGGGTTTACCTCCTGGCCACTCTCGTGGTCCAAGGATGATCTCCCCGAGGCATTATAATACCTAACTTATTCACTAATAGACACTTAGTCAGGTCCTCTCGGACTCTAAGTAAGGCTATCAATCAGTGTTGGGGCTACATCGATCGAGGTCCTCTCGGACTCTCGATCGAACTCTTAAGTCGCATGCCAGTGTTTTTTATCAGCAAAGACGCATGATAACTATAATACAGGCTCGAAGACTAAAATCTACAAATCATAGTAATGGAGGAAAATAACTTGCAATCTAAGCATGATACTACTAAGACAAGTCCTATCATACTCTATTACTTGCTTAAATATAGACATGAAAGTAGATAATAGCACTTAAGGAAATAAAAGCATAGTAAGGGTTAGAATTCACCCATAGAAAACTTCTTCATAGATTAGCTCTTCAACCCCTCTGAAAAGGAGGCTAAAGGGCTAAAAATCCCTTAGCTCAAGAAGCTTAAACTTAGGGGTTTTGCTCAAGAGAACAATTCCCAAAATATGTCTTGAACTATCCTATCTTGAACAACAACAAAATGAAGCTTAAAGATCTATTTATACTAAAACCTAGTACCTAAAGTACCTCTGACCTAAAATTACCTACAAACTAGTTGAGAGGGGTAAAATGGAGAGTACAAGGCTGATACCCATTAGATAAGATCAAAATTCTTCGTACAATCCCATGGGTGCATCTGGAAATGCATGAGGCACAACTCCTCCATCTTGGGGTCGCCCTGGAAATATGCCGAGAGTGCATGAGGCGCATCCTATGTACCTGGGGGCACATTTATGTGCACCCAGAATGGATGAGGCGTTATTTAGTGCACCCTGAAGGCACCATTTGATGCGTCAGGCCTGGATGAGGTGCCATTTGGAGGTGCCACTTGATCCACCCTGGCTTTGTGCCTCGAAAAAGGGAGGCGCTAGTTCAAGGCACAGAATCAGTGCCTCATACACATGCTCGGGCCCCAAATTTACACCATTTGTATTTTAATCCTCATTCTTTCTCCATGGTGCAATTTAGTCCCTCTAGAATTACTTTAAGCTTGTTCTACATCTCTTTTTACTCGATATTTGGGCATATTAAGCTCCTAATCACCTCTAGATGTACATACCTACAAATCTTCAGAATTTATAAGTATAGTGCATATTTAACATTGAAAGTAGGCAAAATTGATAGATTTAATGCTCTAAACATAGTAAAAAAGTGTACATATTTCTACACTGATCAATGCTTGATGCACCATTTTCCAAAAAAGAGATTAAAAAGGTTGTTTGGAGTTGTGAGGGCACTAAAGCCCCTACTCTGGATGGATTTACATTTACCTTCATAAAAACCCATTGGGAGGTGCTCAAAGGAGACATGATAGCATCGGTAAAGAATTTTGAAGCTAGAGGTAGGTTGGCAAAGGGTTGTAATTCAACGTTCATTACATTAATCCTGAAGATGAATGACCCGCTGACCTTGAATGATATAGACCCATTAGCCATTTGGGATGCCAATACAAGATAGTGGCAAAATCCCTGACAGAAAAAATTAAACAGGTGATCCCAAGCTTAAATTCAGAAAATCTGTCCGCTTTTGTGAAAAGCCGCCAGATTCTACATGAGGTGTTAATTCCTAATGAAGTGGTGGCATGGGAAAAATTTATGAAGAAGAAACTCTTATTGCTCAAGGTAGATTTTTCTAAAGCGTATGACTACATTAATTGGAATTTTCTCGAGTCAGTAATGGCCCAAATGCACTTTAGTGAAAAATGGAGGAAATGGATAATGAAATGTGTTTGAACAACACAAATTTTTGTTCTAGTTAATGATGGCCCTACTCAAGAGTTCTCTATGGAGTAAGGTCTATGATAGGAGGATTTTATTTCCCCGTTTCTATTTATTATAGCAGCAGAGGCATTAGATGTTTTAATGAGGGAATTGGTATAAAATGGCCTTCAAAGGGTGCAGAATTGGAGTTGATGATGTAGGACTCACCCACCTTCAGTTTACAGATGATGTTCTATTCTTCGGGAAGTGGTCCACCCGGAATGCCTCAAATTTGATAAAAAAATGTTGAATTGTCATGGACCGACTGGGTTCTTCCTCATTTTACTAGGTTGAATTATACAGCAAGTGGTTAATGTTTTGGAGCTGTTGTGCTTTCGGTGGTAGTGAACTACAGATCCACAGGGGGTTGTATTTTTTTACCAACTTGTATTTTTTTGTATTGTGGTCCTCTTTCTCAAGGGTAAACTATTCTTGATTTTTATAAGGCATAAGATAGAGTGTGCACCCCTTAAGATGTTCTAAAGTGTGCACTCTTCCTTTATTTTCAAAACTGCCACTCCCCTTTAAAAAACCCACAACTCGTGTTTCTGTTTCTCTTTTCTCCTTCTTCTCTCTATTACCGCACTTCCTTCATCATTTTTAATTTTTTTTTCTTCTATTTTTGTCGATCATCTTTAGTCGATCTTCACCAGTGTCAAATTCTTGTTTTCTTTTCATTGCGATGTCGTCTCTGCCTTCAGATTTTGATTTGAATCTGGAGCCGTTGTTGATTTTGGATTTCGGAGGTCTATTAATTTTGCATCTGTTCTTCGTTCATGCTCCTTCTGTGTCATGTGCATTTTTGCTTAGATCTTGTCTGTTTGATTGTAGTAGGACCTGCACCTGTTGAGGATCATCATGTTGCTGTTGATTGTTCTTTGTTGAATAGTGAACAGTTGCTTGATAATGAGATCGTGGTAAACGGTTTTACGCTTCAATCTTTGGTAGATCTGATTGGTACTTGTGATTTTCATTCTTTGGAAGATACTCTTGCTGGAGATGAGTGTCCTACTAACGAAGGCTCTTGTAAATTCTCTTGATGTTCTTCCTTCAAAATACATCTCTGTTTTTCTCAATTATTTTTTGTTCTTTGTTTTGACTTATGTATGATCATTGTTTGTTATGGTGCATCATCATTTAGTGTTGATGCATTATAATACTTGTGCTATTGATTTTGAGCTTTAGAGTTGTTCAGTGCTATTGATTTTGAACGTCAGAGTTATTCTGTTGCTGTTAAACATTTTAAAACACGCTATACATCTTGCTTTATTTATCGGCGCATCCTTTTTTACTTCTGGTGCATCTTTTTGTCGTAATGTGATATGTCATGTACATTATACTCAGTGTATCATTTGTACTTCCTGATGCATTATTGTGCTACACTGGTGCATGTTTATACATCACTAGAGTATCAAATTTTCTCTCTCTTTCTTTCCAGGCTCTATTGTTCCTTTTACATCATCTACCCATGGATTTGATACTATTGATATTTGTGGCATGGAGTTTAAGTCTGACTCAAATGCCTTTGAGTTCTATAAGGCTCATGGTAAATCAAATGGATTTGATGTTAGAAGGTGTTAAAGTACGGCTTCTTCTGAAAAATCTAAGGTTAGATATTTTATTTGCAATTGTGAAGGCTACGCAAATGGAATTCAAGGTGATAGGCAACGACATAGAGCTAGTTTCTAGTGCAGTTGTAAGGTTACAGTTCATTTTATTGTTAATGATGGTCATTATAAATCCACTATGCATACAATGCAACACAATCATCCATTCACTCCTAAACATCAGAAGCATTTCTTGAAAGCTACAAGGAAGATTGATGATCAGACGAAAAATATGCTTCTAGGTTTGTTAAGTATTGATACTAAGTCTATTGATACTTAGTGGATCATGGTGCATGAAGCAGGCGGAATTGAGAGTGTTGGTTTTTCTACAAGAGATATGTGGAACTTTGATGCGTGCAAAAGGGTGCAACTTTCTAGCATAAATTTTGTATTTATAACTACCATTTTTATGCCCTTAAGTGTAAGGAACGAGTGTAATATATTGTTAAGAGCGAAAAGGGTGTCGAACCCAAAGAAACTAGAGTGTCAATCAACTTAATGAATGAAAGTGTAAATTACTCTAACAAGAAGG
>JBBYHH010626100.1:0-10484 GCA_038382905.1 Daphne laureola
TTACAGAATTAATTCCCGACAAAATTACATAGTGAGAAATAATAAATTCTACCAAGGGTCCAAGGTGGGTGGTAACATGCCTACCTCATCAATGTGGCATCAGTGCGGCGCAACTGTGGTGCCTGCCGCCAAAACCTGCTGCCTCTCCATGTCACGCGCACGACGCTGTCATGGCGTGACCACGTTGTCCGCCGCCATGCCCTGCTGCCTTCCCATTTGCTTTGCCGGTGCGAAGTCCTTACGGTGCATCAGCGGTGCCCGCCGCCGGTCCTTGCTACCTTCATCATCTGCGTGGCATTTCCACGGCGTAGAAGCGGCGCTCTCCGCCCTCCCTGGCTGCCTCTAAGGCCACCATGCCAAATTCCATCACACGTTATTCCTTCACGTATTCGTGGCAGTTCCGGTCCAACCTTTAACGGCCAAACCATGCTCGAGACAACTTCAAACGTAAACCCTAACATAGGTTTACCCGTACAATAATCTTGAATTTAAATGCAGAACAGTTAATCTCAAATGTACCTTGATTACATGGCGGAGTTAACTTTCTCGCTCTCCCGATCCATTTAATGCCGGAAAAACCTACCGGACTTTGGTGGGTGTAACATATATTACGGTCTTCCGTGCTCAGCTCGAGGGTGGTCTCCACTTTCCTCCTTCAGAATTTCATGAAGAGTTGTGTGGCTTGTTTGGTATAGGTGTGAACCAATTTACCCCGAACGCTTATACCCATATTAATGCTTACATGGTGCTGAGCCAAGCTTTTGGGGTAACTCTTTCCGTGATGATGTTCTTGTAGTACTACAAAGTGATTTCCAAGGAGGGAAGCCTTTTCTTCTACGTAGCCGAACGAGGTCAAGGTAATGTCAAATATACTTTTGCTTATGGGATTCCCAGGAGTCGTAAGGTCTTGCATAAAGAATTCTTCTTTATGTCGCTCGGCCTTTCTTGGATGGTACCTTTGGTAAGGAGAACTAGGGAACTGCTGGATGTTGATAAAATACGAAAGCTTTTTCAGGATAAGGTTGACAATGATAACTTTCAGGCTTTTCATGACCGCCTTCGGGCCTTGGTGCCTTAGTTCGGCGACGATGTTGGAGAAGAATTCCCAATCCCTCTCTATTTTAAATTGATAATTCAATCCCTACTGTCTCATCTACAACTCTTGCCCGGAGATAGGGTTGCCTTGGCTTTCCGGGATACACCTCTGTTGGGTAGGGATTTATGTTTCCTTCAGCGATTGAGGGGAGAAATCAGTGTTGATGCATTTGTTGGAGGTGAATTTTGTTGCCCTCTTCCTTGGTATTTTATGGTGTATTGACTAATACTCTTTCTTTTTATAGAAATGAAAATGATTTGTATGGAGATATTCCGAAAGAAGCTCCAAGGGGGTGATCCCGAACCTGTTCAGGCCCTGAAGAAGACTAAAAAGAGAAAGAAAGGGCAATCATCGGGGTTTCCTCCTGCGGACAAAGGCATTGGTGTTATACCCGAAGGTGATCGGGATGCTTCGATCGATCTAACTCCTTTAGCTGTTGTTGCTTTCCCCACTGCAGAAGGTGGTTCAGAATGTATGGGTCCAGCTCTCGGAGGTGTTGATTCTGTTACCGGTGCTGAGGACCGGTTTGTCATGCCTGCTGGTGTTTCTTTTAAAGATTTCTCTAAGGCTTTAGCTGATCCGTCTCCCGAAGATAAAAGGAGAATTCTTGTAAAGGAGAAGTTTAAGGAAACTTCTTATGCCTTTATGGACTCCGAGCCCCCGGTGGAGTGAGAATGGACTAAAGGTAAAGGTCTGAAGAAGTGGACTTTCCAGATTTCTCCTCTTTCCTTTTGGACTGTTTACAATAACTTTTGCAGAATGTTCGGGCACGACCCTCTCCACGAGTTCTCATGAACCTTGTTTTTTTTAGATGGTGCTAACTGGCGCGAAGCCCACGCTGAGCGTCATGCCTAAAGGGACGCTGAACTTGCTAAGCTTGGTCTGGACCTTATTCTTTGGGAACCTTCTTGGATGATTCATGAGGATCAAGACCTCTGGGATGATTCTGATATGAAAGAAATGGCCAGGCCCTTGTGGCGTGGGTCTTGTACCTCCCGAACTAAAGAGTCACTTAAAGATAACTTCTCAGACCTGGATGTTGCTGCTTCAAAACTGAACTGTCTAGCCACTCAGGTTTTGTCTTGTCCGGTTTACTTGAGCCTTTGAGTGATTCTTACTTTCTCTAATCATTTTTTTTATATAAGTGTCTAACATTTCTGGCTATGTGGCTGATCTGGTGTTTCATACCGGGATCATTTGCAATACCTCTGAGAAGCGGGGAACGGAGGCTCTTTCAATGGTTTTCAAATTAATCCTCCAGGTCAACTGGTATGAGTAATTGCTCTAGGAAAGACAGGAGATGATCCAAGCTGAGCTCCAGGAGTCCCACTCTGAGGTGTTCCAAGTCCTGGACCAGTTGAAGGAAAGCCATGCTGTAAAGTTGGCCGCTGCTGAACCAGCTCTCTTGAAGACCATGAGGGAGCGATTTGAAAGTGTTAAGAAGGTCCAAGATTTGAAGGACCAGCTGGTCCAGGATAAAAAGAAGTTAGAAAAGAAAATAGTTGTCTGGGAAGAAGATTTTGAAAATCTTAAGACTCATTCCGAGTCTGATAAGAAAGATCATACTGAGAAGAATAAAAGCCTGGAGGTGGCTTTTGCTGAAGAGAAGGCCCAAAACAAGGCGAACCTTGAGGAAATAAAGGCTCTGAAGATTGAACTTGAAGAAGGTGTCATTGACCAGGCTGTAGGCTTTTTCCATGATGGATTTTGTTTGGCTCGTCAACAAATATTAAGGGCTAACCCTGACACAGACATTTCTTCTCTCAATAGGTACGAAGATTTTGATGAGAACGACAAGCCTTGGTCCAAGAAGGAGTTCCTGGCGCTGTTACCGCAGGCTTCTTTGTCTGAATCTTCTAAGGAGGAAGGTGAGGGGGAAGGTCAGGCCAGAGTCATTCCTCCTGATGTGGCATTAAATAAGCCTCTTAGTCCATCAGATAATGTTGCCTCTTGAGGCTTTTCTCTTTGGGATTTGTAACGTGTTGCTATAATGCAAAATCTTAAGTCTTGTTCAACTCTTATTTGAAACTCGTTTGTGCCGAATGTGCTTGTGATTGTTTCTGTTTCCTAAAAGACCGAACATGCTTAAACATATAGTTTTTCAAAGCGTCTGATTGATAAGAGCTTCCCAGTTCTTCTCCTTCAGGGTTCAACAGCCTGAATACCCCCTTCCTCTCTTCAGAAATGACTTCAAATGGTCCTTCCCAGTTTGGAGCGAACGCTCATCCTTTGGGTCTTTTGGAACCTAGCTTGGTTTACTGAAGGACTAAGTCTCCAGTGATAATGTCCTTTGTTTTGACTTTGAGATTGTTTCTTTGTGCATTCATTTGTTGAAAAGTTTTTCACCTTAATTCTGCCATTTATCTCTTATCTTCTAGTTGATCCAAGTTCTTCCTTAGTCCAGCTTGGTTTGTAGGTTCATCAAAGATTTGGATCCTTAGAGAGGGATAAGTACCTTTTATCGGGATCAATGCCTCTGTTCCATATATGAGTGAGAATGGCGTTTCTCCTGTACTTCTTCTTGGTGTAGTTCGATAACTCCATAAGACGTGTGAGAGTTCTCCGGGCCACTTTTCCTTAGCTCTACCCAGCCTTTTCTTTATGTCCTCTTTCAATGTTCTGTTGGATACCTCTACTTGCCCATTGCTTTGGGGATGGGCCACCGGGATGAAATGAAGCTTGATGCCAAACTCTTGAGTGATGCTTTGAAATGTTTTATCTGTAAACTATGTTCCGTTATCAGCCACTATCACCCTCGGACACCCGAACCTGCATATTATATTTTTGCATACAAATTTTCTTATGTTTTCGGATGTAATGGTGGCAAGTGGTTCGGCTTCTACCCATTTGGGGAAATAATCTACTTCTACCACGCAATACTTTAGACCTCCGAGCGCCATAGGGAGGGCCCCGATCAGATCATATCCCTAAACGGTAAAAGGTATGCGATAGTCTGTGGAATTGACCATTTTTGAAGGTAATCTTTGCACGTTAGAGTGCTTCTGGAACTTCTCGCAGTGTCTAACCATTCTCTTGGCCTCCTCCCTCATTCCTGGCCAAAAGTATCCTTGTCGAAGGACTATAGCTGATAGTGCGTCTGCCCGAACGTGTGACCCGCACATTCCTTGGTGTACTTCCTCCAATAGTTTGCACATGTCATTTTCTCCAATACACTTTTGCATTGGAGAAGAATAGCCTCTTCTGTATAATTCATTCCCATTGATGACGAATTTCTCAGATTTCCTTTTTATTTTTAAGGCTTCGGGTCCATCTTCCGGGAGTATTCCCTCCATTAAGTACTGTCAGTACGGTAATCTCCATCTGGAGGTGATGTTATGCACTCTTAGACTCTGCATGCATGGTTTGTTCCTTTATTTGTCATATTCGGGCACTTTGGATAAGGCGTCGGCCTCCAAATTTTGGCTCTTGGAAATTATTTCTATCTACAGCTTCTCGAATTCCAGGACTAGCCGTTTGGATAATTCGGGGTATTTTTTCAGAGTAGGCTCATTCACTTCGTATTCCTCATTCAATTGCTAGACCAATAACTGTGAATAATTGTATGCTCGGAAAGACCGTATTTCGATTTTCTTCTCTAGTTTTAGTCCTTCAATGAAGGCTTCATATTCTGTGACATTTTTGGTTACCGGGAAGGTGAACCTGATAGACTTTGAAGTTTGTATACCTTCGGGTTCCTTAAGAACTAGCCCCGCTCCTTGTTTTTCAATCCCTAAGGCACCATCGACGTATAAGGTCCATGCTGGATCCTCACCATCAATTGCATCAGGTTCTGCTTTGTATGACAATTGAATGATAAAATCAGCTATTGCTTGCGCCTTTATGTCTTTTCTTGGATCGTATAGTATGTCGAACTCTTCTAGCTGAATGTACCACTTACATAACCTGCCCGAACGATCTATCCTCCTCATGATATCTTTGAGTGGAAGGCTGCTCCAGACCGCAATAAAATAGGCTTGGAAGTAAGGTCGTAATCTCCGGGCGGCTAATATCAGGAAAAAAATAGCCTTTTGTAGTAACGGGTAGTTTCGTTCAGCTCCATGAAGGGACTTGCTTGCGTAGTATACGGGCCATTAATGTCCCTAACCATTTTCTTGAACAAGCACTGAGCATAGTGCTCTTTCTCCTACTTCCAAATAGAGTACGAGTACCTGCCCTTCTTCGGGCTGTTTGAGCATTGGCATTCCAGTGAGATATGCTTTGATCGACTCCCATGCTTCCTGGCATTCCTCATTCAAAGTAAAGCTTTCCTTTTCGACTTTGTTTCCATCAGGTTTTTTCTTTAACCCGATCCTTCCGGGTTCTGCGCCTTGTTTGATCAGTATTTTGAAGAAAGGTCGGCACTTGCACCTTTGGATGTCTTTTATGGATTGAGGCATCTGGGATTCTATTAGCACCTTGATCTTCACCAAATTTGCATCTATTCCTCTTTCGAATACTAGGTACCCTAGGAACTTTACTCCAGCAACCCCGAAGACACACTTGTCCGGGTTTAGTCGGAGGCCATATTTCCTTAGTTGTCTGAATACTTCATCCAAATCCCAGATCAAGTCAACCTCTTCTTTGGTTTTGACTAAAATGTCATCGATGTATACTTCCAAATTTATCCCGATTTGATCTGAGAATACTCGGTTCATCATCCGTTGATACATCACTCCGACATTCTTAAGTCCGAAGGGCATTCTGACATAGCAGTATGTTCCATCGTCGCTGATGAATGATGTTTTCTCCTCATTTGTGGGATTCATTCGGATTTGTTGGTAACCACTGTATGCGTCCATGAAGTTAAGTCGAGCGTGTCTGGTGATTGAATTGATGAGCCTATCTATTAGCGGTATTAGATACAAGTCCTTCGGGCAACCATCATTAACATTGGTAAAGTTGATGAACATTCGTAGTTTGTCACTATCCGGCTTTGTTGCGACCAGTGGGTTGCTCAACCATTCAGGGTAGAATACTTCCCGGATGATCCTTGCTTTGAGCATCTTTGCTATCTCTTGCTTGATGAAGGCTCTTTTATACAGAGTGTTACTTCGCTTCTTCTGTTTCATTGGTCTGGAGTTGAGATCTATGTTTAGGGTCTGTTGGATTATTTTGGGATCTATCCCTGGAATATCACTTGGGGAAAACGGGAAAATTTCTTTGTTGGATACCAGTAAAGCTACAAGTTTCTCCTTAAGGTCCTCAGGGAGGTCCTTTGCAATCCTAGCGGTTCTTCCATCCTTTAGTTCCACTGGTTCAGTCTCCATATCTTCAGTTCCCTCTGCTTTTTCTTTCCATTCATCCTTCGGGGAACATTGGGCCATAGCGAGAACCTCCCTGGCCTCCCTTTGATAGATATAGATCACGACATCACCTTCATTGGCCTCAAAGGTCATGGTCAGGTATTTCACGTCTCCCCTCATGTGCAACATCACTTGAGTTTCCCGACCGATTATGGCGTTGTACGCTGAGGGTACGTCCGTGATGATCCATTTGGCCATGGTCATGGTGTAACAATTTGCTCCTCCGAGGCCTACTCCCTAGAGCATGAGTATGAGCTCGATGCAACCCAGGACCAGAAGAGCATCTGGCCCGACACCATAGGTGGATGTGGTGACCGGGACTAACATCTTCTGAGGGATTTTTAACCCTTTAAGTGTTGCGGAGACCCCGTCATCACATAAGACTCATAGGACGTCCACATTCCCGATCCTTGTAGCTATCAGGAGCGGGTCATCATGTGGGAACATGAGCTCCTTCCCGTCTGCCCTGACTAACCTGGAGGATGGTCCTCTGAGGTTTAGTGAGGCCACTTCCCTGGATTTCCGCTTCTAAGCATTGGATGACATAGTAGTTGTGATTGTGTGTAGCACTCCCTGAGCAGGTACGGGCACCCTCCTGTTCCTCTTGATCCTTTTGTCAGAGTAATAACCCTCATCTTTCTATTTTCGATTCCTTCTTCCTTCTCCTTCCCTCAGCTTCAGGGAAGGAATCCAGAGATATTTCCTGAGGGTCCCTTTCTTGATGAGGTGCTTCAGGTATTTCTTCAACTGATAGCAATCTTTTGTATCATGGCCCTTGTCCCTGTGGAACTGAAAATATCTGGACTCATTTTTCTTAGTACCTTCGGCCATCGTCTTAGGGCAGCGCACGCCTCCTTCCCTCTTTAGAGCTGCGAGGATGTTGGTTCTGGATGTGGTAAGGGGAGTGAGAACCAGGGGTTTTTTGTACCCCTTTCACGGGTTACTGTTCCTACATTCTCCTCCACTGCTTTCGTGCCTCGAGGTGTCCCTCTACTGGGTCTCCTTTTCATTTCCATCTGGGTTCTCTCTAACCTCATTCTTTCTGAATAGTAGTTCTTCAGCGAGCATATGCTCGTTAGCAATATTGTACATTTCTTCCACGCTGGTGGGATTCTTCCGGGAGAGTTCATAAGCCAATCTAGATTTCGAGTATAGGGCCTTGGTCAACACCATGATGCGCACATCGGGCATCAAATCTAGGGCTTTGATCGCTTCCCTATTGAACCTTTCAATGAACTACCGTATGGACTCATTCTGTCCTTCGTAAATGTCAAACGGTTGAATGGCTCTTTTGGCGGACCTCTTGGTTGTGAAGAAATGGCTGGTGAGTTTCGTGCTTAGGTCCGAGAAGGACTGGACCGAGCTCTGTGGTAATGTGTTATACAAGTCTGATGCTGCCCCTACCAGCACCACTTCGAAGCACTTGCACAATATGACCTCATCCGCTCCATTGATTTCCATGGCTCTTTTATATTTCCTCACGAATGCTTCTGGATAGGTTTTTCCTTCATAGGTTTCTAATAGATGGGGCATCTTGGAGGTAGCAGGTATTGGCATGTTTTTAATTTATTGTGTCAAAGGTGACTCTTCTTCAATCGTGAGCCGATACAGCTGACTAAACATGGTTCTTCTTGGCTCTCTCTTTACTTCTTCTAACCTTTGAAGCACTTGGTGAAGTAGGTCATCTCTAAGGTCATCCCTATTGAGGCATTGTGCCCTAGGGGATCCCTCCCTATGTCTCCTACCTCTATAGACTCTTTTGGGTGACCCAGAACGTACATTTCTGCTTCTTTCACGTATGATCTGGACACTTGGCTCATATGAACGTTGGTGGAATCTTTTCTTGTTAAAGATATGAGATCTGCCCTATGAAGTCCTACTTTGTTGCTTCCTGGGAGGGGTTTTACATGATCGGTGTCCACTTCCCCTATGAAGTTCTTCTGAGATGATGCATTGGATTTGCTTGGTTAATGGAAATTCTGAACCAGTCACCAATTGTTTTGACGAGTCAACTCTACTTAGACTGAGAGTATGCTTTAGTGGACTCTCCCCCGATAGCGTTCGCTCTATCGTATCTGCTGTCTCCTCGTGATAGCTCAGATCGTCTAAACTTGTTCATGTATCTGAGTTTCTGGATAACTCGTGAGAATGGTGGGTTTCCCCCCTGGTTGAGGACTTGGCCGCACGTCCTTGAGTGTCGTCGTCATTCCCGCAGATGGCGCCATTTGGTGGAGGATCTATGGCATGAACCACCACTCCCTTGAGCTTTCCTTGAAGGTGCATCTGAATCAGACTAGACGGCATGGTGAAATGGGAACAACCTGCAACAATTGTGGTTAGCTTGGACCAACTGGAGGGTTTCTCCAGTTGATCAGGCCTCCGACGCTCAAGTCAGTGTTTAGTAGAACGATGAGGAAACAAAGTTAGGATAGAATGAGAAAAATGATTAGTTACCCTTTTGTTTGTCCTTTCACCATTACTTATAGTCGTTCCCTTTTAGGGTAATTCAGTATTATTTCCTAATAGGCTGTTGGAGATGTCAGAGTTCGTACTGTACATCCTTCCTGGACCCTTGACAGGAGATGGCCGATCTTTCAGTTGTTTCGGGCCTACGCCTTAGGGTCTATTGGTCCGGGAATGTTGCTTCAAGCTATTTGACTGGTACCCTTAAAGAACATCACCCAAGCATAATTTACACAATAACCATCAACTTTAATCTTCATCATCAACTCGGCCTCAACACTAAAACCAACCATCCCAACTTTCTCCATAAATTTTATACTAAATTAGGAGACCCTAACCACCCCTAATCCATATCAATTCTATTGTGACACGCCATTCTAGCTGATTGGTAGAGTAGAGGGGGAACTCCAGTGAATGACATTTCACAACTCCCAAGATCTTTTGTAAAACTATTTAAAAGGTTTTAAAAGAAAAGTTAACAAAAGAACGTCCAGACACGACCCGAGGTTCAAAGTGTGGTTACCTTTAAAGTAAGAAAGAAATAAAGAAATAAGAAGAATACAAGTAAATAGTATCGAGGTCCTCCAAGTCTTCATCTATTGTAGTCCTTCAGCTATAGGCGTCCATCCTAACCTTCTCTCCAGTTCATGATCATAGCCAGGTTCTTTACAAGTTTTATATGAGGGACATGAGTATATGTCTTGACAAGTAACAATATAAATTACAAGTAACTTGCAAAGTAAGAATAGAAAGAGAGAAGAGTTAAAGGGACTTATATGGGGGTGGCGGCCTTTGCCAGGAAAAAGGGTCAGTCCTGACTCGGCAAGTTAGCCTAGTCCCAATTCATAGTTCCACCTTTTGGAGATGCTTCATGTTGTAACTCTAACTCCCAGTGTAGTTCCAGTTCAACATTTAGTCTTTTAGTGTTTAATTCCTCGAGCTTCCAGTCATTAGGTTCTCAGCAGTGTTGTTGTCATGTGAAACGTGACAATGATTCAGTCATTGTATTGTACTTTGTAAGTTAGAAGTAGGGTAGTATCCTCTTCTAGTCTCCATATTCTAGAGTCACTATTCTCGTGCTCATTACCCAGATTACTCTCAGTTGTTGAGTGTGCAACTTCAACATGTTTCTCAATGGTGTTGCCTTGGGGCATATTACCAAGTATTATCCTATTATTGATATCAGTGTTGTTGTTTAAGGTTCACAGTTATATTACTCAGTTTTAGTCCTTTTAAGCACTCATTATTAATATTAAAGCAGTTAAGTAGTCTTTACTTTAATCCTTCCCCAGTCAAGTATCTAACGTACTAGTATTATTATTATAAGTCTACTATTTCTACTTTACACAACAATCATACATCAGTCATAATTATAAACAGAGTTTGCCATCTTTATATTTTGGCAACCACTCACACTAGTAATATATACATATAGATTATCTAGGATTTGTCTACCAATTATGAGTTCGATTTTCCTTCATTCCTTCACTGTCTACCTTCAATGTATTTTCTCCTTGCTCCTGCTTCCATTCTCAAGTTGCTCCCGCTTAGCAGTTATTCTCCCAGTAGTGGATCACCAAGGATTCCCAGTTATGCAGACAAAAGAATTATACATCAATAAG
>JBBYHH010626211.1:0-10483 GCA_038382905.1 Daphne laureola
ACACATACCACATTTCTTCAAGTCTTACATCATTTCCATCATGCATTTGAACATATCTGACCATATTTGCATGTTTCGCATAGTAAGCTCATTTTTATCTAGGTACACATCCGGACTGTTGAAATGAAGCTTTAAGAGTGCAAAGAGGGGCTCTCATACATTGAGGATTATGGAAGGGACATTTTGAGGCTTGGAGAGTGAAAAACGTCATCTGTTACGTCAATGATGGCGCCACGGTTCCTTATACCAACTTAAAAAAGCATATCGCCTTCATCTGAGCTCTAAATGGAGTACTACAAAAGGCTAAATTCAAGTTCAGAAAGCAAGCTTTCCAACAAGACTAGTTTTCGCTCATTTGAACATCTGTAGCATCTTATAGAGCATTTTCAAGATGATATATCCAAGAAGACCTGATAATGTGCCACCCCGGAGCCATCACCAAATGATCCATCATGCCACAAAAATGCGGTGCCCCTAAACTGAGCATCCTAGCACAATCCTGGCGTGATTATGGTGCCATACTAAAGAAAATTCCATCGCGGCGCGATCACAGCGTGATCCATGGAGCGGAGAATCAGCACTATTGTCCGAACACCATTCATGGCGCCAACTTGGCGCCAACTCCAGCAAACTTTTCTGTCGGGGACCATTACGATCAATCTCGATTTTCACACACTTGTACAAGTTTTTCTGGACTATTTTACCCCCAATTAACCCCCTCAAGGTGTCCAACATGTATAGGGACTCTTTAGTTTATATGATATTCTATATATAGTCTTTTACGGTGACTTTTCAAAAGGTTAGGTGTTAATTCCGAATTTCCAAGGTTTTTACTTCTTTTTGGAGCTCTCACCTTTATTCTACAAAGGGTTTGAACTTCCATGATTTCTAAACTTGAAGCTTGATGATTCTTGGTGGAAGACACTTCTAAATAGAGTTTTATTTTCGTGCTTTCTTTTCTTTTAATTCTTTATTTCTGTTACTACATGTTCATGTGTTGTTTTGATATGAGTATGAGTGAGTAATCTCATACCTCTTGGGGTTTTCATGTCTAGGGTGATTCCTTATTAGTTCTCATATCTATATTGATTTGGATATTGATTTTTATGCTTTGGATGTTTTTGTTATGATGAATGTGGCCACAGAAAATTGGTGAATTGATGTGTGAACTTATTTTTCAGGAAGTTGCTCCATCTATGAAACTCAAAGTCATGAGGAGCAATAACTTTGGCAATATTTAGCAAAGGAATGTGAGAGATTGGTACTGAGTCCAATCTCATCCTTGGAAAGGATCCGGGACCCTAACTTGGCCCCTTAGGTATGACCTCACGCTCCCTCCCTTTCTTTTTATACCTCCCTTTGCGTATGAGGACATGACTTATTCTGAGTTTGGGGGGTGTATACTTATACTGACTGTGGGGGCGTGAGATCGTACTTTCATATATGTTGGATTTAATTGTAAGACATATGTAAGCATCTAGTTTTGAAAATTATTTTTAGATAATCCCATTGCCCTAATGAGTTGGATTATTGTTGGGAACCTTTGTGGACATTTATGCTTGTGATCATTTAGGTGGTAAAATTTTTCTTTCAATGTTTCAAACAGAGAATTTTACCTTGTGAGATTTTGAGCCCAAATGTTTAATGTTATGACTTGTATTCGATATGTTTTTTGTTGAGAGTATCTTACCTTGCATTTGAGCTAGAACTTGCTTGCGTGTAACCGTTGTGAATACACACTTGTTTCATGTTGAGCCGGGAAGACGATGGCAATTTATGATGAGCCATTTGACTAAAGCAACCAACCTATTCATAATTCTAATAGTTGAGCCCCTTTGAGCTTTAAGCCTAATTCTTTCATATAACCACATCTTAAGCTTATCCCTTAACTTACAGTATCTTTCATTCCTTGTGTTATTTGAACATGTCTTGATTGGGTTTAGGTACTGATATTTGAGAGATGTGTTATAAAGTGAGTTTGTGAGGGGGGCGGGGTTTCACATACCTTTGTTGAGCTTTAAAGTGAGTGACATTTTTGAAAAAAAAAAATTATGTTGTGCTAGTGCTGTAAAGATAAAAAGAAAAAGAAGCACCAAGATAAAAGAAAGTGAAAAGAGGTGCTTCCAAATTTTTTGAGAAAAAAGTACTTGTATGTAAGTGTAAAGATCATAATGTCAAATGTTGAAGTGTGCAAAGTCAAAAATTGAGTGGAAGCTTGCAAACGCAAGTAAGTGGGTACATGGGTAGATAGTAGATAAGGTAGTTCCCAACTTGCATGTTCAAGTAAATTAATATCTCCACCAAACATATAGCATTCAACAGAACTCCAACCTCACCTAGCCATGGCCTCATTACAACCTTGGAAAAGACCATCTGATCGGCGAAGCATGCAACGTCCCTAGGGACAATAGTGGAGGAGTTTTGGTTTGTTTGCAAGCTTATAGATTAAAGATGCTTGGTAAGATCACAATGCACACGTACACTTCCCGACCTCAGAGAGTGAGACACTTAGGGAGTGACCCCCTGTTTCTTACGTTGAGAGAAAAATTTTAAAACCTCGTTGATCACTTGCATGCTTGTCAATGGGAAGTTCTGGATCGTAGTTTAACTTGAACAGGCATTGGTGATTTGTGTGCTTTGCGTTTGGATGGTAGGTGCTTGCATTTCTAGAGACTAACAATATTTTTAGTTTGGAGGTGTGATGTATGGCATACACATACCACATTTCTTCATGTTTTACATCATTTCCATCATGCATTTGAACATATCTAACCATATTTGCATGTTTTATTTAGTAAGCTCATCTTTATGTAGGTACACATCCGGAGTGTAGAAATGAAGCTTCAATATTGCAAAGAGGGGCTCTCATACATTGAGAATTATCGAAAGGACATTTTGAGTCTTGGAGAGTGAAAAAAGTCCTCTGTGGAGTCATTGTGGCGCCACATCTCCTAACACCAACTTAAGACGACCATATCTACATCCTATGGACTCAAAATTGAGTGAATCAAGAGACTAAATTGAAGTTCAGAAAAATCGGTTTCCAACAAGACCAATTTCAGCTCATTTGGAGGTCCGTAGAGTTCTGTAAAGCATTTTCAAGATGAGATGTCCAAGTAGACCTGACAAAGTCATCCCCGGCGCCATCACGACGTGATCCATGGCACCAAGAATCGGCGCTGCCACAAAACTCGCACTCCTGGCACCATCATGGCGCCATACTAAAGAAAATTCCATCCCGACCCCATCCTGGTGTGATCATGGTGCTATGATTCAGCCCTACCTCCAAAGTAGCACCCGCGGTGCTATCCTGGCGTGATCACGGCGTGATCCCTTGCTTTTTTTTCTATCGGGGACCATTACTATCATTCTTGATTTTCACACACTTGTACCAGGTTTTCTAGACTATTTTATCCCAATTAACCCCCTAAAGGTGTCTAACATGTCTAGGGACTCTTTAGTCATTATGATACTCTATATATAGTCTTTTAGGGTGACTTTGAAGAGGGTGAGGTGTTAATTACGAATTTCCAAGGTTTTCACTTCTTTTTGGAGCTCTCACCATTATTCTACCAAAGGTTTGAACTTCCATGATTTCGGGACTTGAAGCTTGATGATTCTTGGTGGAAGACACTTCTAAATAGAGTTTTATTCTTCTTTAGTTCTCTAGTTCCATTACTACATGTTTATAATTTCTTATGATATGGGTAGAAGTGAGTAGTCTCATATCTCTTGGGGTTTGCTTGTCTAGGGTAATTTCTTATGAGTTCTCATGTCTATATTGATTTAGATATTGATTTTTGTGCTTTAGATATTTTTTTATAATGAATGTGGCCACATTTATACATGCACACCAAGTGTTCGATAAAATGTCTATGAAGGATCTGGTTGAACTAGACTAGTGAGAATTATTAGAATAACTTGATATTAGTTAGAGATAACTTTTAGGAGTTGTTTGGTGGTTAGGTTAGGAACTATTCATGCCTTAAGAGTCAATGCTAGGACATGAGAATGACTAGGTTGATTTGTTAAGAGATTAACATGTTTTCTTGAAAAAGAAGCTTGTTAGTAGAAGTAACTCACCTCCAAATCATTAGAGGAATTTGTAGGAACCCATAAAACCCAAGAAAATCCCAGGAGTGTTTTATAATTGAAAATATTCATTCATTTTATTTGTGTTTACTTGTTTATTAAGTCATTCGTGCATCTCTTGATAATTGTTAGCTTACTTGTTAGAGTTTTCTTCATTCCAAAATTAGATTAATTCACAACCATCTCTTCAATCATTACCTTTCATCTTAGAGTAATTTGAAGTTTCATTCATTAAGTTGATTGACGCTCTAGTTCCTTTGGGTTCGACACCCTTTTCACTCTCAACACTATATTACACTCGATTCTTACACTTAAGAGCATAAAAAGTGTAGTTATAAGTATAAATCTTGTGCTAGAAAGTTACACCCTTTTGCACGCATCTCTTGTCTGGAATCAGAAGTAGAGGTCGACCCTTAACTGAATCAGTGTGTGGAAGATGGAGTTTCAGGTGAGGTGGCTCGGGTCGATGTTGTGGGTGGTTGTTTGTCCGCTGCATGGTCTAGTGGTGGCTCAAGTGGGGTTAGGTTAGGTGATGTTGGTTCTCCGGCGACGCCTCTATTCGACGTGATTGCTGTCGATTCTACTCTCACCCTTAGGACTTGTAAGAGCCTCAGTACTGATGGAAGTGTCCCCCCTTTGGTGAGTTCCATTAACATTAATGGGGAATCTACAAATAACAAAGAGATTGTTATTGGGGATTTAGAATGGCTTCCTTTAAATAAGGCATTGGACTCTTTTGCCCAAATGTGTATAATTCTCCTTTTACCTTTGATTCTTCTCGATTTGATAATTAGCACAAGATATTAGTGCAAAAGTACCTGAGATAAAAGCTTAAAATTCTAACTAACATAAAGCTATAATCAGGAAAATAGAATGATCTTGACTTACTTTGATCCTTCTTAAAAAGGCTTATGAGCACCATCATTGCCATGGCAGAATGATAGATAGGTAATGTGAGTCCCCAACACCCCTGATATGTTCCGAAGGAATAAAATGGTGTTGATGCATCATAGCCGTGTGTTGATGGGGGAATGAAGAGAAACACCCGGATCTGAAGAGCATATGCCAAGTAGCAGAATAAAAAAAACTAAAGAAGAAAATAATATAAAAAGGGTCCAAAATAAAGTAGCTACTGGGATGAAAAATAGGGCAGCCCTTTTGCTTACCATAGTAGTCGGACAATTAATCGAAGATTGCCCAAGGGTTGGGAGTCCCCTAATCCCATGAAGGCATGCTCAACCACTCCTTCTACTGCACCTGTAACTTTCATATTCTTCTTTGTCTTCCCTATATTGGTTGTTGCCCTTTCCACATTCACAACAACCAGAGCCAGTGTCTTACGAGCGTTGTCGATCCCACGTGATGTTGAGGTCCTTGCCAACATATTCAAAAGGACATCCAGATTAACAGATTTTGTTGATGGAACTAAAACCACTGGACTACTCACCCCTTGATTGTACACCAACAAGAGTGCCCGCGAATCGTCCCTTTCCTGAACCCCCTGATCTGCCATCATTGGATCTGTCGCATGCGGTCTCAGCTCCTATGCAACCCACGGCTTGTCCCCCACATCCACCCCATTATTATGGAGTCTATGTCCAATGTCACCATTCTACGGAGCCTTGAAGCGCATCCAATCTATGAACTAAGGGGTAGGCACTTCCATCGCCACCAAAGAAAAACACTCCTCCACATGATCAAGCATACTGCAGATAAAGCAGACTTTAGATAATTTTTCATAATGAAGGAGAAAACTCTTACCCACATCATCCACCTTAAGCTTTACAACAACTCGACGTAAAGGCTTTGTGATATTCAACAACACACGGATACGGAGAGACAGACCAGTTGAGTCCAGAACTAAAACGTTCTCAAATGTTTGGCCGAGCAAATGACTCATGGCTTGAGAGTACCAAGGGAATGGAGCATCAACAATGTTTACCCAAAAAGCTCATTCTGAGAAATTAATAGATGACAGACTATCTTCATCATTCAGAAATACCATAACCACTAACCTCTTAAAGAAAGACTAGGGTCCCTTTTGCAGGACCAATTGAGTATGGTTCCTAGACTAAATTCCAGCAAGAAGTAATTTTCAAGGGATTGAGACACCGTCAGATGAATGCCAAAGTGAACAGTCCACGGCTAAGCCCAGGCAAAAGCTGCCGTAAGCTGGTCCGCACGGACTGGTCATGGCATGAGAACCTTCGTGATCAGCGCCAGTCCATTCGGTGCAGTTGGTACCACCTTCATCAGCGGTTCCTCCTCTTCACGTGACAATTGGAGGCCAACCATGTTGTTTCCAAGATCTTCCATGATAGAAATTATTGAGGAAGAAATTCTTGACGAAGGGGAAAGGTAGAGAACAATGATTTGATGGCTCTCCAGGAGAGAAAAATCACCGTTATGAAGGATTCTTGGAGAGATGAATAGAAAAACTAGATTAAAATTGTTTCACACTGTCAAAAGCGATGGAAAAAGAGAAAGAGAACACATGCAACACTAAAAGAGGCGGCTCTGGATAACGGGGCGCTAGGGCTCACTCACTTTAACTATTTATATTAATGAACATATGCATGTCTGCACAGAAATAAGATTTTTCTAAACATGAAACATACATTTGATCATCTGTTGGTAGTAAGCTAAGCATCAAGAATATTAAAATGGTCATTAGTAATGTTAAACCAAAATCATTTACAGCCCATTGATCATAAAAAATGTTAATTTGATTATCATATACAGATATCTTATCATCACTTGTAACTTATTAATCATAATCAATATTTAGTTAATAATTAATGATAACATAAAATTGACCATTAAATTTTTTGAGAAGCAAGAGAATTAATCAATAGAACAAGCTAACCTCTCCGAGGAGGAGAGGGGATATTAAAATAGCTTACAGAGTACACTTCGGAGGAAAAACAAGAAGGAGGTAGTATGTGTGGAATCGGTCGGGGATGGAGTACAAGTGCTAAGAACAGTTAGCAATTTCCCCCAAAGGGAAAATGACTCAATCGCTCCATGTTAGTTTACTTTTCTTCCATCGTGAAGAGATCTAAAGGAAGGAGAGGTAGTGGATGCTATCAAATGTGTCCGAGTATGAGTTGGGTGCATCATCGTGCCCTATGTTGTTTCTTTCTTTCCAGAGGCTCCAAGTTGTTATGTAGTGGATGGAAAGCCAACCTTGTGATTATTGTGTTGACCATCCTACCTTTTTAATGACTTGCAGCAGCTCGGGAGTGGAGGTTGCCATTACGGGACCGGCTTGACACCACGCATGGATCAGCTTCCAGACCTCATCGGTGTAGGGGCACTAAATTAGGGTGTGCTCCAGGGTCTCCATAGTTGTAGGACAATACTGACAATCAGGAGGTTGAGTAGGTACTCCTCTTTTTGTGAGTTTGATGAAAGTCGGTAGTCGGTCTGAAATTACACGCCAACAGAAGATCAACACTTTTCTGGGAGTCCATGAGCACTAGTAAATGCAGTGTGCGGAGTTATGGAGAATTAGGATTGCTTCATCTAAGAGATGAGCTAGCTTTCGGAGGGAGAATTTTCCATATGAGTCTAAGTTACAGCTCCAAGAGTCGATATAACGTGCATTTAAAGAGACATTGAGCAGAAGATCTGTTAGTTCCGAGTACTCCCCCAATTCCCTCCCTCTTGGTTCTGTCCTCCATGACCAGCTCCACTTCCAAACTCCTTCTACCCAAACCCCTCTCTCTATCACCAAACAGTCGATATCACACTTAAGCTGCCCCAGCCTAGGAAAGCGAAATTTTAAGGTGAGGTCCCCGATCCATTTCTCCTTCCAAAAGGTAGTGTGTTTCTCGTTTCCCACTACTTTTGAGAAAGAGTTCCTTAAGTCTACCCCGTGAGTGGTTAAGGCATTTCCTACTTTTAAAATATCTCCCCAAACTCCAGGAAAAGGAACCCCCCTCAATCTTATTCTAGAGATCCCTCCATCCTCACCATGAATGGCCTTAACCCAAAAAGCATCACCCTCCGTCCGGAACGTCCTCCACCATTTTCCTAGTAAAGCCCAGTTTTTTTACTTCAGACTACCCACCCCAAGACCCCCTCCTTCTTACTACCTAGGATAGTTTCCCAAGCAATCCAGTGAATTACATTTTTTTTCGAATTCCCCTCCAAAGGAATTTTTCTCTCATTTTCTCTAGGTTTTTTAGTACACTCACAGGGGCGCGAAACAGAGAGAAGAAGAACAAGGGCAAAGAAAACAAAACCGATTTTAGCAGGGTTAGTCGACCTTCAACATATATGTTTTTCGAATTCCATGAGGATAATTTGTTTCTCACTTTTTCTTCGATCTTCTCCCATGAGATTTTTCTGCGCATGGAAGCGGCCACTAGGAGGCCTAGATAATTCAAGCGGGAATTCACCGACAAAGCATCCAATCTGGTTTGCTAGGTGAAGGAGGGAGTCTTGCGTGACTCTTATCCCGTAAATCTTGCTCTTTTCCAAGTTGATGTTTAGGCCTGAGAGCATACTGAAGCATTTAAGGATTCGCAGTAGGTTTTTTATGTTGTTGTGATGGCAGAGTCCAAGGAAGATGACATCATCTGCATACTAAAGGTGGGATAATGAGAAAGACGGGTTTCCCACTTTTAGGGGGAGTACACACCTTTGCATATTGCTTCTTCCATCAAGATATTTAGCCCTTCTGCTACGATGTTAAAAAGGAAGGGTGATAGTGGGTCACCTTGGCGCAGACCTCTCTTTGGTTTGAATTATGCAGTAGGAGAGCCATTCACTAGAACCGAGACTGTGGAAGAAGAAAAACATAACTTGATCCACCTAATCCATTTTTCCCCCATATTCATTTGAGCCATGATGGAGTATAAGAATTTCCAGTTCACCATGTCAGAAGCTTTCCGAAAGTCAATATTGAGAATCATGGATCTCTTTTTTGTATTTTTGATCCACTGAATTGCCTCATTGTTATAAGCACACCATTCGGAATCTGTCTCCCTTTCAAGAAACCTGATTGTGGTTCCCTAATTAGATGAGGCATGACAGATTTGGGACATTCCGCTAGCATCTTGGCTATGACCTTGTATTGATAACCAATTAGACTTATTGGTCTGAAGTCCTTTAGGTTGGTCAGGTTCTTCAACTTTGGGATTAAGGCTATGAATGATGCATTGCAACCCTTTCCGATCTGATTAGTTGATTCAAAAGATTTGATTGTCCGGATGAAATCTTTGTCTACTGTCTCCCATTGGTCTTTGATTAATTCAAAAGTAAGTCCATCCGGTCTTGGGGATTTTGAGCCACCGCATAACCTACTAGCTGCCTTGATTTCCTGATTTGAGAAGGGTCTAATAAGGAGAAGTTGTTGTTCTTCTGTAAGGCTTTTGAATTTAGAGGTTTGAAAAGTGGGGCAAATGTCACAGGGTTCCTTGAATAGGTTCTTGAAATAAGTTTCCACCGTCTCTTTAATTAGATAAGGATCTTTGCTCCAATTTCCATTGATGTTAATACCTCTTAACATGTTGTTCCTGCTTCTTTTCTTGATGGAAACATGAAAAAGTTTAGAATTTTCATCACCTTCCTCTGCCCATTTCAATTTTGATCTCTAATGCAGTATACTGAAGTGTGGTTTCTGGAGCTGGATGAGCTTGTTGAGACATTGAATTCTTTTCCCAGATTCTAACTCTAGTAGATCCCTGTTCTCTTCCTCTGAATCCCAGAACTCCTTATCTGCTTGTAAGTGCTTGATTTGGGCTTCAATCCTGTCAAAGTGTGTGTCCCTCCAAATGGTTTTTTCAAATTTGATGAGTTTGAGCTTGTGTTCCAGGACATGGTCCGGTCTTCCAATAAAAGACTGGCTAGACCAAGGTTTTGAGAATGCTTCTGTGAACTCCAGGGGTCTAACCAGGCATTAAAGAATCTGAAGGGTTTGGGGCCGAAGTTAATTGATTTGTCCATGACCATAATGGGGACGTTATCTGAGATGTATCTGCTGCATGATTTGGTGAATAGTTTTGGCCAATCTTCCAGGAAAAGATCATTACAAAGTATTCTATCCATCTTGCTTAGCTTGTCCCCTGCTTAATTAATCCAAGTAAATTTGCAGTCAGTACACTAAATTTTTCTTAGCTCTGCGACTTCAATGAATTGGTTGAAATCAAGTGCTTCCCTTGAGTTAAAGACTAAGCCTTTCCTTTCTCCTTGACGTCTTACTGCATTAAAGTCTCCCACACAGTAGATGGCATAATTAGCATTTTGTATCACTTCCAGAAGGTTATCCCAGAGGAGTTTCTTTTCAGATACTGCTAATGACAAAAATTAGGCAAATAAATTTGTAATGCCCAACTTTCCCTCAAGTGTAAGGTTGTAGTTGTAGGAGGGTAAGTGGGATCGAACC
>JBBYHH010626322.1:0-10483 GCA_038382905.1 Daphne laureola
AAGTTTGGGATTGTGTGGGGTGTGTATAAATAATTAAGTTTAAAATTTTGGGTGCAAATAGATTTTTTTTAAAAAACTTGAGTTACTAAAATTATCATTTTTCCCCTAAATCCGTTAAATTTAACGGTGAATTGATGAAAAATGACTACAACTAAAAAAAAAGTTAAAAAACAGGATTTTATGAGTACAAAAAATGAAAACAGGACCGTAGTGGTACAATATTTTAAGTTACAGGACTACCGGTGCACTTTACCCCATTTTTTTATATTGGAATATGTAATGATACATAAAAATTGAGAAAAAAAAAATAAAAACACTATGAGAATGAATTTTTGAAGGAAAAAAAATTAGAAAATTGAAGATGGAAAAATATTTCAGAGGATAGGAAAATTTGGATGGAAAAAGTTTTTAAAAATATGTTGAATAATTTTAGGAAATCTCAAAGAAAAAAATATTGTAAAATATAAAGAATAAAAGTAGCATAAACTTTGGGGTCTAAATGCAAGAAAAAAGAAATATAAGTGACTAAAGTGTATTTGAGTCGGATTTACTGTAGATGAAGAGTAAAATCCGGATAAGGAAGCATCTACAACAATTCTAGCTATAAGACTCCTAAGTCAAATATAGCTAGTAAAAATAGAAAAAAATGAAAAAAAATCTAATCCAACAATACTAGCTACTATTACACTAGCCATAACAGCATCTCCAACAGACTCTCCATTTTATTGATATGTTCACTTTTGGAGAGTTTTAAGCATTTTTTTGATCCAATAGCTTCCCCATCTCATTCTCCAAAATGGAGAAAGATGAAGAAAAAAAATGGGTAGTCTTCCCCAAATTTGGAGCACTCTCTAAATTTTAGAGAGCCTCCCCAAATCCACTTTTTGTAAATCTCTCTCATCTCTCCTCTCCCTAAACCAGTTCTCATTGGTTTAAATATCTTTTTTTTCTCTCCTCTCTTCACTCTCCAAATAATTTATTAATTATTAATAAAAAAATATATAATCTTTTATTATTGTAATAAATGCATGATTCTTCAAAAGGAAGAAGCTATTGGAGTTTGAACAATATTCTTTTTGAAGAATATGATTTTTATCTCTCTATTTTAAAAAAATGTTTAGAGAATCTGTTGGAGATACTCTAATAATTTTTGCTATCATGTTTTCTAAATTTAAGAGCGAAAAAAAAAATAATATATTCATTAACTAAAATAATTAATGGCTAGTATTTATATAGTGAAAATATTAAAATCATTAACTAAAATAATTTTTTTATCATTTTAATTATAATTTAACTTAAAATTAGATAGGATTGTTGTACTTGTAGATGCTCTTAATATTTATAAATAATTTGTAGACTGATAAGTGGGCATTAGTGTTGGGGAAAGTCATAGAGCGACTCTGAAACGAGAAGGTTACTTTCTTCCATCGCTTTCTGTCGCAAATGGAAGATCAAGTCTGAACCTTTTTCCTCTTCTCCTCCTTTTCCTCCTTTGCTCCACCGCTCACCCATTCTGCTTCTCTAGGTATCCCTAGCTCTTACTTCCTTTTGCTTTCCCTTTAAAAAAGGCTTTATCTTGATTTATCTACTTCTTTAATGCAGTGATTTTGGCTGAATTTGCTACAAGAAGCTCCGTCTTATGTTTATGAATTGCACCGAACTGTCTCGTACCCAGATCTTGACTTCCTCTGAACTGGCTGATTTTGCTACTGATTGGGGAGGAGCTTAACAGTAAGAGATATCTGGTTCGTCTCTTATGATGGCGAATTTGTTGGTTGTATTTTCAAGTTTATCTATCCGTTGGTAGATTTCAGTATGGGTTTCTTATGAAGTCAAAGTTATCAAGCTGAGTTTGTGCCAACGTGTGCAAGATTAATCACCAGTCTGTATGTTTACTGGTCAAAGTTAGAGTCTTTGCTTGACTGAGTTTCTGGGGGTTTTCTAATTGTTCATACAGAATGGGATTGCTATCTGGGTTTATGTTTTTTTAGTATTCAGTGAATTTCGGATATCGGCTTAGTTTGTGTGATGATCGGGGATCATCAATGGAGGAGCTCTAGACTGGAAGCAGTTAGATTCAAGAGGAACTTTTTTGCTTTTGTGATTTTTGACATATGATCAAGCAAATACTTGGAAGGCTTCCGAAGAAGCCTTCAAAGTCTTCTGACAATCGTGACCCCGGCGGTTCATCTGGCGCTTCTTCAGTTGTCTCGAGAAGCAATGATCTTGCGGGGCATAGGGTGACAAATGTGGATAATCTTCCTGTTTCTGCTCCTAACAGCCATGGGAGTAAGTTACACCAAGTTTCAAATAAAAAACCAAACACCAATTCAGTAGATGGACCATACGAAGCCTTACCAGGATTCAGGGATGTTTCGAATTCAGAAAAGCAGAATCTTTTTATAAAAAAACTGAACTTGTGCTGTGTAGTGTTTGACTTCACTGATCCCACTAAGAACTTGAAAGAGAAGGATGTCAAGCGGAAGACTTTACTTGAGCTAGTGGATTATGTTACCACTGCTAGCGGAAAGTTTACTGAAACAATGATTCAAGAATCCGTCAGGATGGTGTCTGCAAACTTGTTTAGGTCACTTACGCTACAACCTCGCGAAAACAAGGTGTTAGAGGCCTTTGATTTGGAAGAGGAGGAGCCACTTATGGACCCCGCATGGCCTCACTTGCAAATTGTTTATGAGTTCCTTTTGAGATTTGTTGCATCTCCGGAGACAGATGCCAAGGTGGCTAAGAGGTATATCGATCACTCTTTTGTTCTCAAGTTGCTAGATCTCTTTGATTCTGAGGATCCACGTGAGAGAGAGTACCTGAAAACTATTCTCCATCGTATTTATGGAAAGTTTATGGTTCATCGTCCATTTATCAGGAAATCCATTAACAACATCTTTTTCCGTTTCATATATGAATTGGAGAAGCATAATGGGACTGCAGAACTGTTAGAAGTTTTAGGCAGCATAATTAATGGGTTTGCATTGCCGCTAAAAGAAGAGCACAAGCTTTTCCTTATCCGTGTACTGATCCCCCTTCACAAACCGAAGTGCTTACCTATGTATCAGCAGCAGCTATCATACTGCATAACACAATTTGTCGAGAAAGACTGCAAGCTTGCTGATACTGTTATAAGGGGCTTATTGAAGTACTGGCCAATTACAAATAGTTCAAAGGAAGTGATGTTCCTCAGTGAGCTGGAGGAGATTTTGGAAGCAACTCAGTCAGCTGAATTCCAGAGATGCATGGTCCCTTTGTTCCATCAAATTGCTTGTTGTTTGAGTAGTTCCCATTTCCAGGTACGGAGTTCTTTGTTTCCTTTTGCACTTATGATCTGCATTCATGCCTCTCTAACTAAATGTTTCACTGATTGTTTCTTTAATTATTCTTTCTGAAAGAACTAGGTTTTATATAGTTATTGACCCACCCCTTGTTAAAGTTTTTTTTATTGGCCCTTCTTTGTTCCTTTCTTAGTCGATTAGTTTATTAGAGGATGGAGGTTTGATTTGAGATATAGTACTATCACATAGGGTTCCAAGTAGTTTTCGCACAACCTGATATGACCAATTTCTTTTGATGGAATGACCAATTTTATTAACTAAATTAACTAAATTGATATTCTCATTCTGGACTATCTGAACACTGGAGAAGTATCGAACGAATTAATTACTTGCAAGATGGGAATCTCATTGTTCTTCTGTATTCTCTACCATGCCAAGCAAAGCCTGGCCTTCATATCAACCTGAGCCAGCTTAGCTTCCTTGTGGGCCAAATATGGAGTATGGACCTTGAAAGAAAGGCCTATGAACCACGCTCGGCCCCGCTTAGCTTATCAGTCTTTGCCCTGGGATCAGGTCAATGTTGGTGTTTTTGTGAAGATAGGAAAAGAACATAGGAAGAGGAGAGGAATAGAGAAAGAACATTGTAAGAACTTTGTGTCTACATTGTGTGAAATTGTTATGGAACTTGTATATATTTTATTCATAAGCTTGCAGTTCTATTTATACAAGAAAAGTGATTCTTGAAATCAACAATTAACTAGCATTAACTTGACCTATTAGTATCTAGCATTAATCTAACAATTAACATAGTCATTAACCTTTTAACTCCATAGGCATACCAACAGTTTTTTTATTTATTTTCTTATTTTTGGATAATCAATTTCTTCAAGAACATATTTTCAAAAGTCAAGCCCTCGACTGTCCAGGCTGCCTTATGGAGGGTCTCGTCTTTGCTCTGGCCCAAGCCGGCTGTCCACATTAGAATTGACATAGAAATAATTAAATAAATAAACACTTTAAATGTGGAATCCTTAATGGAATAGATGAAGTAATTAATCTTTCAAACTTGACAAGATTTAACATCATTATTGCAGAATCCTTATACCCTTACTTTTGTAACCATTTTTCTGAAATTGGAACACTGTGGTTGTTTAACCAGTAAGCAGTGCTGTTGCTAAGGGTGGTTCATTTCAATTATGGATTGTTGTGACTATATCTACAAAGATCCGCGCCAGGTTTCTGAGTTTGTTTTCAAATATTCTGGAATTGGTGGTTGGTTATTTCTTTCCTGCTGCAATTGCTGATTTGTTGATTCTATTCTAACAACTTAAAACCGGCTTCCAAACTGTAAAAAAAGTAGTATAGTGTACTGAGTCAGACTCTTTATCACATGTAATTTCCAATAGATCTGAAACTTATAAAAATGCACTTTTTTCAGTCATAAACATTAATCCTAAATCAATGTTTACCATGGATGACTGCTTCTTTCTGTTCTGTTTTAATTTTGTTTTTTACATTACTTTTTCTTTTTTGTTTTCTTCATACTCTTCAATGTGGTGGCTCATTTTGTAGCCACCCAAAAATGCCAAATGGGATCTTTTTTTTATTGCATCTTTGTTTGTTTGGAAAAGATGTTTAACATTTCCTTTTGTATTTCATAATACTCCTATATAATTAAAAATAATTAGAGTTATTGATGATTGTGTAAAATTGATTGAAAATGAAAGTAACATTTATTGGTATTTGTGTAGACTTGATGGAAAGAGAGTTGAAACTGAGAATAATATGGTAAATTAATGGGTAAAATATTACTTCCTCCATGCCACAAAGGATGGAACATTTGGCTGGGTACGAAGATTAATGATTGTTGAAGACTTGAGGGTAATAAAGTAGAGGCTAAATTACCTATTACTTCCCTAAACTATGTTAACTCGCTCGCTTTAGTCCTTGAACTAAAATTTGTGTTCACTCAGTCCCTAAACTATATAAGTTCTGGCACTTCAGTCCCTTGACTCAGTAACTCGGTGTCGGTGAGCTTAACATCATCAATTACTTAACGGTTTAGGGTCATATTTGTATAAATTTAAAGTTTTGAAGGCAAGAAAAGATTAAAAAAATGGAAGGGGAAGCGGTGACGACGGGAACGATAGGGGAGTAGTGTGGTAGGCACGAAGAAAGGTTGTTGGGGACGAGAGTATTTTTTATAGATCTAATAGGTTTAGGGTGTTTAAGTATAGATTGTAAAAAATTTAGGATCATAATAAGTATTTTTTCCTAAGGTCAACTAACATTGATATGGTCAGAGGGGCAAAGTGATTAACGTTACATAGTTTAGGGACTGAGTTAAAACGAATTATAATTCAGGGACTAAAGTGATTGAGTCAACATAGTTCAGGGGAGTAATAGGTAATTTGGCCTAAAGTAAAACTGTCATATAATAACTTTTTGAGTGGAGAAAGGAAATTGAATGTAATAACGTAAAAATGGTGTTAAAATGCTATCTTAAAAGGAAACGTTTCAACCTTTTAGGGACAACCCAAAAAGGAATAAGTTCCATCCTTTGTGGGATGGAGTAGTACTGAAAAAGGTATGAAAATATTTGATATGGTAAACAATATTTTCTTGTTACACAACTTATAGTACTCTTGACTGCATAGTATTTGCATTCACCTGACAAGTGTTTTCAATTTTTTCGATTTCTCAGGTGGCAGAGAGGGCTCTGTACTTATGGAACAACGATCATATCGAGAATTTAATTAGGCAAAACCGTAAAGTCATACTTCCTATAATATTCCCCGCACTGGAGAAAAATGGAGGAAACCACTGGAATCAAGTCGTCCAGAGCTTGACACTGAATGTCCGCAAGATGTTTTCAGATATCGATCCCGAACTATTTGAGGAGTGCTTACACAAGTTCCGGGAAGATGAAGCAAGAGCGGATGAGCTTAAAGCGAAACATGAAGCAACCTGGAAATGCTTAGAAGAGGTTGATGTCTCAGGAGTTGCAGGTGGTGAAGTAACTTCTAAGTAACCGGTATCGATCTCCTTCTTCGCTGCTCGACAGACAGATGAGTTTTACGTTTTTCGTCATACATACACAGGAAAGAGAACTCTGCTTGGATCGGGCTCGATGGCTTCATGGAATTCTTATAAACATTTCCATGAAACACATCTGACCTATTAACTGAGGAACAGATTACAGGTGATTTGCGCATTCAGTATTTGCTTTCTTGACAGTTGTTGGACTTGCATGCGCTTGTATCATATTCATATTCATATTCACATCACATGGCTATGTATTGTTGTAAAACTTTGAGCAAAATTTTCCCCTTGGAATTTTCTTCATTCTCTGTCAATATAATATAGTGTAGTATAGACACTGATACTTGCATGGAACCTGAGGTTGAAGGATCTTGCTAGCATGCTTACCAACCTTGTCACATGTGGCAAGTCTCGCAGGATGCTGATTGGGTATTACGGTTTGGTTAAATTACAATATAGGTGCATGGGTTAATAACATTGAAAGTCCCTAGAAACTACTCCTTAAATCAAATTTAGCAAAAGGGTAACTGGCTTGTGGATGAGTCCAACTGCTCTTTATCCGGCGAGCATGTTGGCTGGTTTTGCGTTGCCTGATGATGGAGGCTTACCGCAAGGCTCCTGTTGGGCTGCTGCCCCAAATACACCGCCATCGTCAGTAATGGAACCAACAAGAAGAGTTAATCCAGATGGGAGATGAATTCATCGAGTACGGCGGTCGGTGGGGATTACGGTGGGCCGGAGAGCAAGTGGGTCATGGTGGTGGTGAATTAGAGTTCACGCATGTTGCTGACCACAGTGACTTGCTTGCTCTGCTTCAAGTTGTTGATGACTCTGTTTCTTCTCTTTACTAAATTGTCATTTTAATTTTCTCATCTTCTTCTTCTCGAAGTTTTTTTAGTTCTTCTTGTGTTTAGTGTCCTGCATTTCTACCCATGTGCCTAGGCCTAGCTAGTCTAGGAGAAAAGTGATATATATATATATATTCTAAGATAAATCTAATAGGAATGAACAGTTTGAGAATTGGAGTTTTCCCCATTCAGTTTTTCCTATTAGAAATTGTTCAAGTAGAAATTGAATCGGTGATTCAAGGTCCAAATTTAGAAATTGTGTTGAGCCAAATGAAAAACTGGTTCTGGTTTGTGCATCTTCTGCACTGCTCATACTTCTTTATTTTAGAAAATAAAAGTATGAGGACGTACTCTCTTCAGTTGATCGGTTCTTCTCTGCACTATCCTTCGACAACAAGCCATCATCAGGTGGGGGTCATCAAAACTGTCCGATGTGGTCATCGGAGAAGGAGCAAGCAAACTCCATACTCGTAGACTTGATCGTTACCCTTTGCTAAAATTGCTTTTCCAAATAATACCAAGGATTTTTGTTGTTATTAACCGTGTACTTGCATTGTAATTTAACCATAAACTTGATGTCTAGTCGGCATCCAATTTGGCTTGCCACATGTGCTGCCACATACGACAAGATTGGTACTTGCCCAAGCACCGTAGCAAGATCCTAACTTGACAAAGAAGCAGATCAAGATGCGTAACTTATATAAAGTAACTAAACTAGGTTAATTAATCCTCTCTAAACAAGATACCACATGAACATGTACACGTCATACTAACTTCTCCTTGAGGGAAAAGTATTAATCTTCTAATACTACCACATAGAACCTGGCCTAAGGAACATTAATGAGACATAGCAACTCTAATTACTTCAATTGTCGTTTTATTGAGGTTTTATTTTAAGTTTTCGTCATCTTTAAGTTCCGTTTTAAAATTTAAGTTGTATCCATCTCAGTTAAAGTTAACGGATCATTGAGAAAAATACTAATTTTAACTACTGATTTTTTTTAAAAAACTCTATTTACATCCTAAGTTTTAAAAATAACAATTTAGTCACCCCTAAATAATTTTAAACTTAAAAATTTCACCCTAAATTTTTCAAACTTCACCATAACCGCCGGACCACCGCCGGTCGCCAGAAAATCACTGGATCGCCGGACAACTGCTGGTCGTCGAAAAATCGACGGATCGTCGAAAAATCGTAGGATCGCCGGAAAATCACCGGTCGTCGAAAAATGCCGGATTGCCGAAAAAACGCCGGTTGCCGATCGCTACCGGCCGTCGGACCGACGTTTTCTCCGGCGACCGGCGTTTTCTCCGGTGACCACCATTTTTCCGGCAACCGGCGTTTTTCTGACAATCCGGCATTTTCTGGAGACCGGCGATTTTCCTGTAACCGGTGATTTTTCAGCGATCCTGCGATTTTTCGGCATCCGGCGATTTTCCGGTGATCTGACGATTTTCTGACAACCGGCGGTTGTCCGGCGATCCAATGATTTTCCGGTGACCGACGGTTATCCGCCGGTAATCCGGTGGTGGTCCGACGGTTGTGGTGAAGTTTGAAAAATTTAGGGTGAAATTGTTAAGTTTAAAATGGTTTAGGGGTGACTAAATTGTTATTTTTAAAACTTAGGATGTAAATAGTATTTTTTAAAAAAATTCAGTAGTTAAAGTTATCATTTTCCCCAATAATCCGTTAACTTTAACTGAGAAAATGGATGGAAGGATCACAGATACAACTTAAGTTTTAAAACAGGACTTAAAGATGACGAAAACTTAAAATGAAACTCTAATAGAACGATAATTAAAGTTATAGAACCACCGGTACACTTTAGTTAATGTATAACACAAGCATTTAACTACACATCTTAGCCATTCTTTCTCTCATCTAGAAGATTCTAGAAAGGTGAGGAGATATCAACATACCTTCGAGAGAAGCATATCGTCACCTTATACACCAAGTGCATAACCAGAAAGCACTCTTTGATTCCCTTATTCTTCTTTCTTAAGACTTAAGAAAGTCATGAGTTGATGCAATTTAAATAACACTAGTAAAACGGGAAAAGGATGCTGACGAAACCTGACCATTTTCATGGGAATAACCGAGAGGGTCCTAGTATTTAGCTACCATGACCTTGAATAATTATAAACGTTCCAAGCATGGCAGAAGTTATAAATGGGCAACAAGGAACCATAAATGCAATGCAACCCACATGAAGAATATTCTTCAACCAGTTTTCATTTACCCAGGTGGTGCTAATCAAGTAAGTCATTGAGTAAAGAAAAATCTGACCAAAGTAAGTCATTGAGTAAAGAAAAATCTGACCAAAGTCTTTCTTAATAAACTTTGAAACAAACGTGAAACATTACCAGCCACCAATCAACATTAATCATGTCTAAAGAATAAGCTTGATAGAATGCCTAGGAATCATGTAAGATGCTTCTCGGTGATCTCCTTAACTAAAATAATGTTAAACAAAACAAGATGGCATGTACAGAATTCACCAAGTATCCCAACCTATACTAACAAAATTTACAAATAAAACCTAATGATTAAAGGAGCTTTCGGCCCTCACCTTCCCTTATCAGTAATAATCAGTTACATGATCTATCTTGCAGATATAACATTAATTTGCAAAAATACAGTAGTTCCTCATGTTGTAACGGATGCGAGAAGGATAATCAAGAACGTAAATAAAGAACACAGAATATAACATGGTTAATTAACAGTGTGTTAGCTACGTCCACGGGCAGATGACAAGAAAGCTTTATTGATATGAGGAATACAGAATACATGATCCAGCTAGGTTTAACAAGTAAAGAGAGTTTATATAGTACTCTCACTAACAGATACGGATAAAACCCATAACATAGGCCCAAACAGATAACTCTAACCCAGAATAACAGAGATCCCCGGTTGGATTATTCGAAGGGGGTTTAACCGATTCAATGCACATTCTAACAAATCTCCATCTTGACTTGAATCCTCTCACAAATAACAGATATACCAGATGCACCATAATAATGCCAGATGTACCAGACAACTCATCTGTCTCAGATTTTGCCCCTATTGGGCAATCAACAACTCCTAACATTAAGTAAGTCCAAACAATGTTGGAACTTGCTATGTGGAACCGGCTTGGTGAACATATCAGCTGAGTTGTCGGTAGTACCCACTTTGTTCACCTTAATTCTCTTCTCACTTCTGAGAAAATGATATCTCACATCAATGTGCTTAGTCCTCTCATGATGGACTTGATCCTTAGCTAAGAAAATTGCACTGAGACTGTCACAATATACTATAGCCTGATCATG
>JBBYHH010626433.1:0-10482 GCA_038382905.1 Daphne laureola
TTATTTGAATCATTCATTCAACAACTAATCCACTTCTAGAATACCTACAACATATGAAAGCAACCAAAACATACACAATCATGCATGGTCTGAAATAATTAAATCATAGAGCTAAAAAATCATCGTCTGAAACAATTAAATCATAGAGCTAAAAAATCATGGTCTGAAACATTTAACTCATGGTCTGAACAATAGTGTACCTGTCCTGGAAGAGTTCTAAACAGGCCAGAAAATAAAAACTCAGTATTGAGGAAACTACTGTTAATAAATGTCAAACCTTGAATAAAAAAATTTCTCAATATTACAATGTTTCAGACATTAGAATGTTCTTAACAGAGCACGAAAGAAAACCCAGTGTATTTTTTTTTTTTGTCTGAGAACGTGAAATCAGATCAATGGTTTAACAAGCAAAAAAAAAAAAACTCAGCAATATTCTACCTTGCCTTCCGAATGTTTGGAATCGGCCCTCTTTTGGTCAACACAGATTGAATAGAATGAAAAAGGGCCGAAGGCGAAGTTGAGTGCAGCGGAGGAGCAAGCATGAAGTCGACGGTGGCGGAGGGAGACCGGTTTCAAAGGTAGACATAGAGGTATCACCGCTGGTACGCTTCTGGTCTCACTCACGACAGTGGGCGGCATGAAATCCGACGCCGGTCCGATTCTTTCTTCAAGCTGCAGATGATGAATGTTGAATGCTGGAAATCGATTTTCTGATTGGGTATTAGTTTAGGGTGAAATCAAATTGTTTTGGGTATCAAATTTAAATTGAGATTTTATTGTTACCTATTTCAGACCAATTCGATTTTGTTTTTCTACAATATAGATATATATATGACGGAATGGACGGAGTAAAGCTAAGCTATGCCGAGGCAGATATACTCAAACCTCCAATCACTCACTCTGTACGTAACCCGAAAATAACTATAAGCCCTTCTAAGATCAGATTTATTACTAATTAACTGTGGTTTGCAATGCATGCATGCCTTGGGTTATATGGACGTAACTCCTCGTAGGCCCTTACTCATTCCCAATCCCATGGGCCATGGCTAGCTAGAGACAAGTAGTAATTAATAATCAACACTAAATAAATAACTGATAAATTGATATATATATATAGAGAGAGAGAAGTAAATGAAGGTAGAAGAGCCAATAAGAGATAGTCCGTATAGTACTATATCAGAAAGCTTTAAATTGATGCCGTTGGATTGGAACAAATCAAAATAACAACCACTCCACAATAGGCTACCCGAACCTATACTTGGAAACAGTAGGCTAGCTAGACACCATGCAACTACTAAATAAAGCCCAATGAAATTTTTACAATGGATGCCAGTTGATTTTTTTTAAATATTATTATAAATAAAATAATATTATTTAAGTAATTTAATATAAGTAATTTGATCTATATGAAAATAATATATATATATATGAAGAATATTAAAAATATAGAGGAAAAATGCAATTTTATAGGTTTGTGAATATAAAACAGTTCTATACTTTCACAAACAAATCCTAAATCTCAAGGGAATCTAACAAAGAGTCATAAAACTTTTAGAGCAAGAATTTGAATCACTAAAGTTTTCAGATTTGTACGTTAAGGACTTCAAACTTCTCAAACTTGTGTTTTACACAAACATGACTCTGACCAGATTGGAAGCGGATAATATTTTAATTAATGCAGGCAAAACATACAATAGTATCGAATAATAAACATACAATAGTACAAAATAATAACAATTAATGTAATCGAGATATTGAAACAAAACATGCAATAATTTTAATACTTAAAACATTAACTTACAAAGTACTCTGGTTAGTACGAGAAATTCGTACCAATCCGAGTATAACTAAAGACTGTTGAATAAACACACCACACTCCCAACAGCTACACACGTACACACCAAATCCAAAGTCATTGATTAACAGAGTTGGTTTCAAGATTTTAGTTGTTATCTGTCAACGAATTTTTACTCCTTCTTATAACCCTTTGATTATAGGATGAGTCTTACTGAGGAAATGCGACTTGGGTAATAAACAACAAAAAAATAGTAGACCAATTTTTAAATCTCATAGGCTCAGAAAATCCGAAAAACTTAGAAAAAGCTTGTTGGTGGATTGATTTTTTTTTTTTTTTTTTTAATTATGGGGTAAAAGAGACAATAACTTAAAAGTTTAGGAAAATAAAGGGAAAACAAGGAATATTCCCTCATATTCTATTTTAGGACTGTAACGTTAGTTTCATAAAGCTTTAGGACTTAAACGTTAACTCGAATACTTATAGGACTATATCGTTAGAAGTCTATAACTTATAGGACTCTTTATGCATTTATCCAAAAAATATATACATGCGATAAAAGTAGATATATGAACTAGTCAAAATATAACACGACGTTCATTCAAATCTTTGAAATTATCGATCAACTTGGATTGAAAATGAAGAGCTTGTAGAATTTGATAAGCTTGGATTAAGATTTTTTTTAGATGTTTCAACTTTGTAATAAACGTCAACTCTCAATATTTCTTAGTATCTTTCATATTTTTTGAAGTTTGATTGCTTTTATGTTGATTTTCACTCCCCAAATTATTTGAAGTTTTTTTTTTTCAAAGAAACAAATCAATCTATATATAATTCTAATACAAGACCCTCCCTCCTTCAGGAAGCTTCTGGTGATGACACGTCTGCAACAGATAGGGTCCACACCAAACAATCCGTCGAGAAAATAAAAATACACTCATTACGAATCAAACTTTCGTTCTCTAACTGTATAAATCAAAGTCTTATCCACTAGGCAGTTAACTTAACTTATAATTAGACCCATAAAATTTTACAAATTGACCATCTTACTTACAAATTTACATATTCATATAAAGACCTTAAAAACCCATCAACTTAGAAACTCACATTGTCTAGAAAGCTCTAAGAACACTCACCTTCAACAATATAAATATCCCTTAAGCGACTCTCACTTCTCACCATATTAAACTTGGGCTGAACATTGTTATCGTCTGTGGGAATCCGGGAAAAAGACTCAATGGATACTACACATGTGCTTCCTGATTCGAGGAAATCTCTTTGACGAATAGTATAAGATTTTTTATATGTCCTCTGAGTCCATCATATGCCCTCCGAGGCCATCATACGCGTTTTGTGATGATTTAAATGTCATTCGGGGCCGTCAATATGTTATCCGGTGCCATCAATATTATAACCTTCAGGGCCTGGTCCATTCGGGATCGAGAAATATTCTCGGGGAACAACTCTCGGGCCGAGTAACATGGTTGATGAACATGACCGAGGAACATTCGGAGGGACAAAGTGTAAACTTTATAATTAAACCTATAAAATTTTACAAATTGACCCTCTCACATAAAGATCTTAAAAACCCATCAACTTAGAAACTTACATATCCCACATTGTCTAGAAAGCTTTAAGACCACTCACCCTCAACACTATAAATACCCCTCAAGAGACTCTCATTTCTATTATGTCAAGCTTGGATTTAACATATATTAATGTATTTAGTCCTTAAAATTTTAAAGATCTTACAAAAGATAAACAATTATTCCCTAAACTTTTAAAAACTTAAATGAATGGTCTCTAAACTTATAAACTTTAATCATTAACATATTAAAATAAAAGTGATAAAGTAATTAACTTATAGGGATATAGTGTAAGCTTTATAATTAGACCTATAAATTTTTACAAATCGACCCTCTTACTTACAAATTTACTTTTTTCGCATTCCAATATATATAAAGGAAGATTCAATAAATATAATTTGTTACTTTTATTACAGTAAATAAATATAATTTCGCATTCCAATATAATTTGATGTTCATTTTGTTTACTTTATGTCATGCGTTTATTCTTACTTTATTTACTATTCATTCTCTTATCTATGCATTTTAAGATGTTTTGTAACTACATTACTTTACTTGTGCGACAATTTTAGTCACTTTCAAACTATTAAATGATCAACGAAGTCACATAATAATTATAAATTTCTGTTTATGCTAGTACTCGTGCCGGAGATGGGTATGTTGGAGAGAACATCACTATATACTAAAGTTTATGCTAATTATGTCGTTTTGCATGGTTTTAATATGATATGGATATTATTTTTTACAACATATTTGTGTTGCTTTCAGAAGATTTAAACTTTCGAAAAATATTAACTGAAATTTTTTATTAAATAGATTCTTTATTTTTTAAGTAAAAACTACCAAGATATAATATATAGGTAAATTTAATTCTAATGAATATTGAAAATCTAACATTCATTTGAGGAATAATATAAATCTATTTTGTATATCTATTTCGTCAATTTTATCTTTCCATATCGAAATTAATTTAGTCATTTATATTTATACCATAATTATGAAATTGTAACAATGTACTGAGAAGTTGAAAATGATTTAATGAATTTGAGTGATTTTGTTTTTGTTAACAAACATTAATAAGCAAGACTTTTTCAGTTTAGATAAAAAAAAAAAAAAAAATTGTGATATTTATACAAATGGAAATTCATAAAATACTTATTATGAGATTAAAAAAAATGCATATAAACCATTAAAAAAAAATACATGCACACAGAATACATAATCATACAATTTTTCTCATTGATTTTATCCTGCAGCAAAACATGGGTAATCACACTTTAGTGACCAACTAACGGAGTTAAGGTTAAATAATTGTAGGTTTTGGTGATAATCACACTTGATACATTTGTAATTAACTCAACTCATTGTCTAATTGAGTGAAGAACAATAGAACACAAATTTTTATCTATATTTGGCCCAAAGATAAGATTCGTCACTCAATTTTTCTGATCAATTTTCACCACTAATTTTACAATCTATGGTACAATTTACCATTAAACTTTAATTTAAATCATAATTTACCACTATGTTTGTTAACGGATGGAGTATTCCAAAAAATAGAATATATGAAATCTATGTCACCCTTCTAATAATCAATTTAACCTAAAACTTTGAAAACTTAACAGATACTCATTATCATTAAATTTATGACGTTGAATCTATTGTTATTTGATATGTTAACATCTTATAAGAGATTGTCTAACACCTAACTCTCTAAGTCTTACTTTACCGGTAGCTGAGGTCTGTTCCCCGTCACCCAAAGTAGAGGGGAACAAACGCACAACCTGCAAAGGTAAAGTAAGAAGCAAAGAGAGCCACGCAGAGTTAGTGTTTCTGGGGTGAGAAGCACTAACTCCTTGTAGCTCTCCCCAAAAAACAGCTTTTGTAGCTGAAAACAAGCTAGTAAGTGCTTCTCGGATATTGAGAACCAATTATTTTTTGAATTCATGATGAAATCGGATATTTAAATTAGTTTTCATTAAAAAGACACATGGATAATTTTTTTTTGACAGTCAAGAATTCAATTAGACGATGTTCAGGAAAAAAAAATTCCAAAATAGTTTTCCAAACCTGTCCAAAATTTAATATATAAAATATTTTTAAATCTATCAATTCTTCATTAAATCATATCTTCTACAAATTTTTCTAATCGATTAAAAAAAAAGCTAAAAAATTTCTCCAAATTTCCTAAATCATAAAGGAAAAAACTTCACCTGTGAGAAAACAATCAGAATGATTTCCTCACACGCAAATAAAAATAAGTGTATTTGTTTTTTATTTTTCTGGCTAAAAATTACATAGGCGATGGTGACATGGCATGGAGATGACCGGTGGCACTGGCAGCCGACCAGCTTATCCTGACCGGACAGGACCAGTCCCTAATAAATGGACGACTCCCCCCACCGACCCGTCCACAATTTCAAATATTTTATTTATCTTCAACAATTTTTTTTAAAAATAAAAATAAAAATCTTAAGAGCCAAAACACAAGATCTCACAAAAATAATATTCTCTCCGTCTCTATTTAATTAAATTTTTATTTGATTTAATTTTTTTATTAAAAATATTTTTTTAAAAAAATTAAAAAAAATATTTTCAGAAACTAGATATATTGATTTTTTTTATGTATATAAATTATTTAATTTTATTTATCAAAATATTAAAAAAAAATACATAAATTTAATACTGAGAAATAAACGTAACTATTAAAAATAAATAAAAAAAATATCTTATCCATCTCACAAAAATTATTATACTTTTTTAAAATGAACCTATCAAAGCCCAAAACATAAATCTTATTAAAAAACTTAAGATCTAATCACCAGAGTAAGAGCGAAGGGCGACTTTCATGTGGGGGACCGAAAACAAGTGTGCCCACTGAATTTTTATATATGTATATTTTTCATAAGCTTTGAACTTCATTTGTGTAATTCCACCAAATTATAACAAAAATTTTATTACATGTGTACCCTCAAATTATACATGTAAAAACTCTAAACCTCATACCTTGAAAACTTATCATTTTAATAATTTCACCTATGGAAAACATATGGAAATCTGGAGGACTCAAATGATAAAATGAAAGAAATTTGAGGAGAAAAGATAATTTCACTAATTACATAAATTTCGACACCTTTCATCTACAAAGATTCCAAACATCAATTGATCACTTAAATAGGGAAACTAATGTATGAAATAAATTGGTCATTTTCTCTACCTATAAATAATGATTGTTTTTACACTTTGTTTTTTTCTTTTTTACAAAAAACGCTTATCTTATTAATGAAAATTCATTACAAAATAAGTCACTAATGACGAACCAAAGCACTTAAGGACGGTACAAAGCCGGCCCGCTAAGGGGCAGCCTACCACATAAAAAGCATTATAATGGAAAACGCAAAGGACTAAAGCTAGGTTCCCGCAAAGTGCCCTTAAAAGGCAAAGCAAACTCATGACGACGGTCATGACCACTATAACGGTAAAAGGATTTGGAATCCCTTTCCCAGTACCTCTGAATGGTATCGGCGCATTATAGTGGGTTGAGGAGAACACTAACTGTATACTTACATGATCACTAGCAAAACAATGTAAGGAAAAAATACTAACCGAAAGGAAAAAATAAATGAGGATCCCCAAAGAGAACAAAAAAAGCAAAAGCAACAAAGATAACTGGCAGACCATCAATGGTCGCCTGCAGGCTCCTAACAAATCACAGATTGGCCAGGGGATCCTGCTACCTTGCCAATCCAAAAAGTGAAGCTTCATCACTCTAGGCAGGCTGAGCTGGCGCTCAACCCTGCTGCACTAAAGGACCATCCATCGTTCACCAAACACCAAAGTCCATCTCTCCACTTCGTTCCAACATACCCGATGTCACAGAATATCACCCTAATCACTGGTTCATCCATCGCATCCAAAGACAAAACTTCCTGGTTTTGACATTCCTAGACCAAGGCCAACTCACCGGGCCCAGCAAACAATACCGGAAGCGACAACCCAACTGTCCAACCATCAGGAGGGCGAGGTGGTGGAAGCCAGATCCAACTCCGGTGAGTGTGATAGCCACCAAGCTTCTCTGTGCCGGCGAGATGAGATGGACCGAGTGAAGTCCGCAGGCCTATCCACCGTGTGAGCGAACCACCAGGCAAAGGAGGGAGATCAACTCATCCTGGGAGGAGCAGCCGTCGAAGACACCGGGAGAAACAGACCGTCGATGTCCCCGAACTCGCAACGCCGGCGGTCTAACAAAATCACGCGTTGACAGAAAAACGCTTGGAGAAACCGTTGGCGATTAAACAAGGGATCTCAACGCCGAACCTTGCGGAAACGGAGCAGCGGCAGAGAGCCATCCGCTGAGAAGAGCGCGACGCTGCGCGACGAAACCAGGGGGACGACGGCGCTGCTAGGGTTTTTTCCCAAAAAAAAAAAATGCACTTTGCAGACACAATTCAGTTTGTTTTTACACTTTGAGACACACAAGACATAATGTGAAATACACTTTTACAAATTGAGAGAATATTCTCTATATTTTCACACTTTTTCACTCAATTTTTGTTCAAAGTTTTGATCAAATTTATCTAAATCTAATGTTGCTTTCTCTTGAAAAAATAGGTATTAAATTCATCTTCCTTCCATTGGCAAAATTTCACTTTTGTTGAAGGTTAAATTACCTATTACCCCCTAAATTATGTTAACTCGCCCATTTTAATCCCTTAACTAAAATTTGTGCAGAATTATTTACGCACAAATGAGGTGGTTGAGGATTCAATTGTAAGGAATACGATGTGGGTATTTGGAAATGAGGCTAATGTAAAATCAGGTGGGGGCGGCTCAAGTAAGCATGTGGATGAAGTAAAATCTTCAAATAAAAATTCTAGAAGATCCAAGCAAAGTGTATCAGTACTAAGGAATTAAAAATTAGAAAAAAGAGCACAGACCGTTGGATGCCACAGAAGGAAAACTTGGGCAGAGTTAGAGAGCTTTGCTCGATTCGAGCTAATAACCAGACTTAAACGATGTGCTAGGAACTGGCTCCAAGAGAACAATTCATTCCAGGTAGAAAATGAAACTCAGGTAATGGGGATCAGGTCAGATGGGTTACTATGTGCCTGGAATGTGGATTGTATCACAGTGGAAGAATCGTTTAATGGGGATGCATGGTTTCTTGGGAGTTAAAGGTAAATGAAATGGCCATAATATTGAGTTCATGTTAGTCAATGTGTATGGGCCGCAAGATGCAGCATCAAAGCGGATATTATGGGACGCGATGTCATCTATTCTGGAAGGATTCCACGGTACTATATGTCTAATGGACGATTTTAATGTCATTCGATCCCAAGTAGAATGAAAAGGATCTACATTTAAATCAGGTTCGGCTCTACATTTTAATGATTTCATTAATTATAACTCTTTGTACGATGTGAGTTTGGGTAGGAGGCTATTCACATGGATAGGTGTTGGAGGATCAAAATTAAGCAAATTGGACAGGTTTCTTGTTAATCACAATTTTGAAGAGGAGTGGAATAATATGGCAGCAATCACACTTGATCGAATTTACGCTGATCATTGTCGCATACTCATGAAATCTGAGGTGTTAAATTATGGACCGGTGTCATTCAGGTTATTTGATTACTGGATGGAAGAAGAGTCTTTCGAGGAGAATTTGATAAAGATATGGACATAAATCAGAATTGAAGGGGCTTGAGGGTGTGTATTAAAAGAAAAATTGAAGAAGTTAAAAATGGGAATAAAGGAATGGAGGAAGTCGATCAAAACCATTGGGGCAGTCTTCGAGAAATTAAAAGCAGAAATGACAGCATTGGAATTAATAGCAGAAGAAAGAGCTTGGCGGGAAGAGGAAAAATCCAAGTGGCAAAGAATGTGAGCTGAATTCTTCAAAGCAGAAAGATTAAAATCAACGGAGGTAAAACAAAAGGCACGAATAAAATGGGCTACAGATGGAGATGAAAATTCACGATATTTTCATGGAATGGCCAGGGGAAGAAGAAGGAGAAAATTGATAAAAGATTTACATTGGAATGGCAATTGGATCGAGGATCCGGAGAAATTAAAAGAGGTTGCGTTCCACCATTTTAGAGAGGCCTTCAAAGAACCGGATCAACATAGACCGGTGTACATCACCTCTAGATTAAAAAAAAATCATATGGAGCAAATCATTGGTTTGGAAGCACCAATAATGGAGGAGGAGATTCAACAAGCAATTTGGAACTGCGGATCCACAAAGGCACCTGGCCGAGATGGATTTACCTTCAAGTTTATCAAGGAGAAATGAGATATTTTGAAAGGTGAGATTATGAATTTCATCACAAAATTTGAGAAGTCAGGGATAATTGGAGTCGGTTGCAATGCATCATTCCTGACCTTGATTCCAAAAAATTCGGATCACACTCACCTTTGTCGATTTTCATCCCATCAGTTTGGTGGGATGCCAGTATAAGATTATTTCAAAGATATTGGCGGACAAATTGAAGAAAGTATTACCATCCATCATTAGTGAAGAACAATCAGCCTTTCTAGAAGGGAGGCAAATACTTGATGGTGTTCTCATGGTGAATGAATTGGTCACATGGAAGAAGAAGAGGAAAGAAAAAATGTTGATATTCAAAGAAGATTTTGCGAAGGCCTAAGATTGTGTATCTTGGAGTTTTTTGGACAATATAATGAAGCAGATGAATTTTGGGACAAAATGGCGACAATGGATTCATGGGTGTCTAAAGTGTGCAAGAATTTCCGTGTTAATCAATGGAAGCCACTCAAAATAATTCAACATGGAGCGGAATCTCAGACAAGGGGATCCACTATCGCTATTCCTCTTCCTCATCGTAGCAGAAGCTATCAATGTTATGATGCATGAAGCTGTCGATCGCAAAGGTATTCACTCCAACCCAGGCAGGCTCGGATCATGTATGTCTTTCTCATTTGCAATTTGTTGATGATATAATTTTTCTGGGTGCTTGGTCGATTGATAATGAAAAAAATCTCACGTGCTTAATAAAATGCTTTGAAATGGCCTCGTGTTTAAAAATTAATTTACAAAAAAATAATGTGTTTGGTATATGTGTATCTGATGATGAAGTGCAG
>JBBYHH010626543.1:0-18850 GCA_038382905.1 Daphne laureola
TGAGCTGAGGGAAACTACTTCTAGTTGTCCTAGAGCTAATGTGAGCTTAGTACAACTACTTCTAGCTGAGATGAACTAAGGCAAGCTACTTTTAGCTTCCTATGAGTTCTCACTTAGCTCCATGAGCTCAAGTACCACTTCAAATAATCTTGGTGCGCCAAGAATTCCAACAATTTGTTACCATCATGACTCTCCCAAAGTAGTCATTGACTGTTTCTCCTTGCTTCATCTCCAATATCTCAAAGTCTCTCTTTAAGATATTCAATTGAGATGTTCTTACCCTTTCATTCCCTTGGCATTTCATCCTCATTGAATCCCAAAGTTGTTTTGTTGTCCCCTTTTATGCAATTGTCTTAGTGTGTTCTTATCTATTGCTTGAACTAGATAATTCTTAGGCTTCAAATCCTTAAGCCTCGTTTCATCTACTAACTTCTTTTGTCCTTCTGTTAAATTTGTTCCTACTGTAGGCTCAGTGAAGCCATCAACAACCACATGCCAGAATTCCTTCGACCTCAACAGATTCTCCATGAGCATGCTCCAGTGCTCGTAATCTCCTTCAAATTTAGGAATAGACGATTGAATGAATCCAGTTTCACTCGCCATTGCTCCTTGCTTAAGTTGCTCTGATACCGTATGTTAAGAACAAAAGTTAAAAAGACAGAGAACTTCCAGGGCAAATATGTTCCGCGCTTCATTAACTAATGAAAAGCTGCTTAAATAGTAAACAAGAATAGAGACTCCTTCTAGGAATAAGAAAACTACTAATCCTAATCCTAACAGACTTAGTAACTCACGCTAACTGAGGTGAGTTGACTAACACGCTAACATAAGAAATCCTAAGTAAACTAACATTCCTAATAGTCACGACACTCCCGACCATCTTTGCGCAATTCGCTATCGAATTGGCTATGATTCATTATCATGGACCGGACTCGAAGTGAACCTGACCCGCCACAATCCAAGCAGTCGAGGCTTCGATCAACCACTATGATGCCACCGAGCTACTCTGAGATCACCGGTGCACATCCCCTGACTCGTATTAGACCTAACTGCCACGATTTTACCACGACCCGTCGAGCCAACCCACGAATCTAGAACTAACCCACGATCTTCATCCTAACGAGGTCTGGTTCTTGCGGTTTTAGCAAGGCTAGCGAGGTGCAGTTCGATGCTAGGCAGAGCCAAGGTAAGGTGTAGTGGGAGAGCGCCAATGAGGGTGGGTGGCCGATAGGAGCTAATTTGAGACTTGAATAGGGGAAGAGTTAGATTGTAACTTTTACGAGTTTATGGTCAACTTGTTCGTTTTGAAAAGTTCGAATTCAATTGACTATTAAAATAGGGACATGGATGTCACCTATATTCGAATTCAATTGACTATTAAAATAGGGACATGGATATCACCTATCAAACCGTTACAGAATATTCCCATCATTAATAGAATCAATGGTAAATTTGAATCCACGGAGTAAAACATTAATGATAAAAAGCGTCCATATTGTAAACCAGGGTTGTAAACGAGCCGAGCCGAGCTCGAACTGTGCTCGGCTCGAATGTTTCAGATCGAGTTCGAACTCGGCTCGATAGCTCGACGAGCCTTCATGATAAAGGCTCGAACTCAACTCAATGTAATGCTTGAGTTTGGTTCAATAGCTCGTGAGCTGCTCAAAAACTTGTCTATTGAATCTAAACTATGTTCGAATTCAGCTCGATAGTTGCTCGAAAGTTTGGATTAAATTAAGATTTTATATTAAGTTAGTATTTAAAATATGTAAAGTTCGATAGCTCGATAAGCAATTGAGTCAAACTCAATACCGCTCAAACTCGACTCGATAAAATAACGAGCCTTGAACTCTACTCGAGTTCGAACTCAAAGTTCGATAAGACAGTGCTTAACAACACACGAATCGAGTTCGAGTAAGTTCAATAAGAACTCGGCTCATTTACAGCCCTATTGTAAACGTTGATTACAAAGTAAATCTCATTATTACTTGTGGTAAAATGTGACCTTTTCTTAAACCTGTGGTAAAATACCTACTTTTGCCAAACATCTATTATACAGTTTTTTTTCCTTATTAGATACAGTTTGTAAATCCCGTATTAAATACAGTAGTAGTTTTTTTTGTCTATCAGTGACGAATTCAAGAAAAAACAGAGGCCTTTAGATGGAAAAAAATGCCAAAAATGATGAAATTAGTCTCATACCCAAAGTTTATTGGCAAAATTGATACTCCAACTTCAGCGTCACGTACAGTACAAACCTGAGTTAAGCACTCTATCCCAAGCATTTCTTTATCTCTTAGGGGAAGATTCCAATTCGTGTCAACTATACGTGTACTTTCAGAAAGGAAAAAAAAAAAGGCCTTCAGTATTCAGGTGTATCATAATAATATCCTCTTGAAATGAACTCATAATTTTGATGAAGCAGTAGGAGTAGAATGTTTAGCCGTTTTCAGTAAAGCCTCTTGAGTCAAAGAAACCACAAGCTGCCAATAAAAAAAAAATGGTATCAGGGGTAAAAAGAAAATCGACAAGAGAAGCTGTAGGCTGTAGGTGACACTACAGTAAGTTCAAAAATTGAACCATATATACCTCTCCTTTGCGGTTGAACATTTGGCCGGCCACAAATCCACGGGTGTTATGAGCACAAGGACTTGTGATCTGTAGAGTTATGATATAAGCTGTTAGTATTATTACTCCATCAATTTAGCAAGAAACAAGAATGTGTACGTAACAAATGAAGTACTCTTTGTAATACTTACTGCAAATAACAACCAATCATCAGCCCTCACATTTCTGTGGAACCACATCCTGTATATGAATCGGGAACGGAATCAAAATCTTAAACATTAGTGGAAATAAGATACACATCTACAGAAACGATCTTGCAGTTGGGATACTTTTGTAGGTAAAGTCTAGGATCCGTTTAGTTATGGAAAATTTTCAAACTTTTCTATTCCTAATTGCCTTCATAAATACTTGAATGTATAACTAACTATTAATGAATGGAAAACTTTGTTTCTCAAACTTTAGGAAGCTCATGTGTTAAAATAGAAAACATTGTTTTGAAGGTTTCCATTTTAATACTAGAGTTTCCAAAGTTTTGAAAACAAGGTTTTTCATTCATTAATAGCTAGTTATACAACAAAATATTTATAAAATAAATTGGGAATGAAAAAAAATATATATATATATATATATATGTTCCACAACTAAACGGACTCTAGGCTTTTCTTTCCCAATACAAGACAAAACAATTTTGATCTTTCTGTTAGGAACACATGGTTTAAGCCCTGTGATCAGGTCATTTATTTTGAGAAGAAGCGTTTTGAATAATCGATGTGATGTTTGTGAGAGCTAAAGTTTGATTTTGAAAAGTTTGTGAAGAAAAGTTGGAGAAAATAATTAAAAGAACATAGCATATCATATTTTAATACAAACAATGAAAGTGAAATATTGCTGTATACTTTAACAACTCTTTCCAATGCTTAAGACTTTATGTTGCCAAATACTCCAAACTAGCAGCCTAATTTTACAAAATCTCCTCTAAAAAGTGAAACGAGTTTATCCAGAAAAATTATCAAGAAAGACAGACGGTAAGAGATGCTTATATCATACTTACGAGTGGTCAAGGCTAAGTGAAGCTGATTTAAAACCTTTTCTCCGATGCGGATTCAAACTAACACCACTAAATATTAGATCTGAGGCAAAAGCCACAACACATCTGCAAAAGTGATAGTTGAGACAAAGCTTCAAAAAACTGTCATACATTTAATTTGTCATGCATGCAGCTAAATTTCCGCTAGTTTGGCAAATAAAAGTAATAAAAAGAAAAAAATTAGCCACGAATATTTTGGCATTTAAAGAACTTCAGCAACCTGTGTAATGCTTGATCATCAGAAAGCTTTCCCTTCGCTCTGAACCAATACCTCAAACTGCAAAGCAGCTAATCATACTCAAGTTCTGGTCTATATAGATTTGCATGAAAGAGGAAACAAAATATCTAGTAGTAGTATAAACAGGATAAATAGATGAAACTGTGCAGACTGCAGAGCTGGGCATATAAGCTTGCTGACCTTGGAGGAGATTTTGTCTGGTTCGTGCTGCTGTTAGGTTCGCAGAACCTAATTTCTATAGGCCAGGGGACAAATTTTGATGCTGCAACTTTGTTACGATAGCTCCTGAAAAATATTGGTAACACTTTATATATTGAAAGAGAATGGTACCAGCACATTTTATACCCAAGCAATAAACCTGTTTTATATACCCATTGCTATTTTCTAAGCTGACACCACTAACATTTCTTAGATGGGGGTAACCAGCTGCAGAGAGGGAGAGCCATAAATTATATGCCAATGGAAAGAAAAGGAGCAACCCGACAGCACAGTTTTTTTCTTCACCACTTCTTTTTTTTTTTTTTTTTTATAGATCCCCACTTCTTTCTTGTCAATGGAGCTAATTTTCAATAGAAGAAAAAGGTAAAATATGGTTTAGTCATGATTCAGAGACTCAAAAAACTAGCCTGAAGCTTCTATCCATATCATTACTTTTGAAGGCTTGCATATAGTGTAAACGACATGAGGCTTGAAGTTCATAAACATGATTAACCAGACTTCTTGAAGATCTGAAAAAGGCAAGTGTCCTGAAGGATAACATAACAAGATACCGAAAGGAAGAAGGGGCATAACTTTGGTCATTATCTATCATAACCAAACCTCGGAACGAATAATAAAAATATACAATTATCGGAATTGTTTCCTTTAGAAGCACCCTAAAATGCAAAACCACCCAAAAAATATCTCAATACTCTCCAGTTAGAATGAACAGGTCATTGTGAATGTTAAAACGAGCAACACACATATGAAATTTTGTATTCATGATAACCCTTTGTGTTTTACATTTCTGCATTTTAGATTACCTGAATGACTGACACATGCATGCGTACTTCACAAAAATCTGATTTCAACTGTCAAAAACTTACACCGGAAGACGAAGATCTGTTAGACGTCTCTCACGTAGATCTTCCAGTGACAGAAGCTGCAATTTGCCAGGATTTTGGTGTCACCACAATAATTGATTAGAACCTTGTTAGACAATAATGTTTCATTTACCAAATCAGGGGTTGGAACAGATGGCATTGTTGCCTCTTGGTGTTCAAACCCTTCTTCTTGTTTCTGTAAATTTTATGAGCCAAGATGTTAGACATAATTTCAAATGTCGCAAGTGACCTACAAGCTAGAGAAAAAAAAAAGCAATGTAAATTTAGCAACAACTATAGAGAAGTCTTGATCATTGCTATAGTTTAAAAATTCACTGACTTAAGTACAATAATATTAATCATAAAAACCACCGATTGTAGTACCAATAAGAACGTGCATTCAAACTTTAATGCACAAGAAGACCATTTCATAACCTGAAAAGAAGCAAGCAATGAAAAGATGACATTTCCTTTTTGTATTGCATCTACTCTTCGGGTTGCAAAATTTCTACCATCCCGCAGACGATAAACCTGATACAAAATTGGCACTGCAAAACACAAGAATAAAATTTCCATATATAGTTTCTGGAAAGCCTATAGCTTATATAATTGCTCCTAGAGTCTTACTATGAAGGTCTCCAACCATCAGAAAGTAACAATGCAAACTGTGGACAACTTTCAAACAATCAAGAGTTTTTGATGCTGCAGCCAGTGCCTGAATCAAATTGAAAGAGAAGTATATAAAAATTAAGCACAAATTTCACTAGACAAATCAAGAGTAACTCCATTTTCTTTTAAAAGACCTGAGAGAACTTGGGACCACAAAGTAATTTGAAAATGAGATCTTTAAGCCTAAGTTTGCAATGACGCTCTAAAATGTTAAGTTCTAAGAATAAATAGAAGGCGGCATAGTGTACATGTTGAATTTTGTAAGATTTTAGCTCAGACAAGACCCTTCGGACATCTTGGAAATTTGTAACATCACTCAGACATTCCACAAGAAACCAAACTATGTAGTCAGATCCTAAGTGGAGAAACAAGCTTCAAAAAGTAAACAAGTACACATCCAGTAAAATCATTCGGTGTGTATATAATGCTAAAAATGTGTCTTATGCAAGGCAAACTAAACATCTTTATATGAAATCTTATGTATTATGCAGGTACACACTACTCAGACAGAAGTTTCTCAGCACACTTAATAAAAGTTAGTCCAAGCATCTGCAGTAAACAAATTGATGGGAATGATCAGAAATGGAGAGGCAAGGTGTTTAGCTTACCTGTCCAACCAATTGTCCTCCAAAAACCTTCCCAAACCTTGGAGCATCTGGCAAAGTAATTCCTTGGAATAAATTTAACTAGAAAACAGAACAAACATTACAAATCAATTTTTTTAAGGAAATAATAGACCAGTAAACTAGATTTTTAAAAAGAAAAATAAGAAAAAGCTACTTCAACCGAGATGCTCCAGAATGGCTTATGACAACTTTCTACTTCCAAAAAAGCTAAATACAATATATGACCAAAAATAAAATAGCACGTTCAAGGTAAAATTGTATCCAGAAAAATCTTGAAAATCTTTTCGCTACATCTGTCTATATGATAAGCTAGTATCATCTACAAGAGAAAGGTAGCATTTTTCCCATTAGAATCATGTGAAGGAAGATTCTGATACAGTCCCACCACCAGCTGAGGCAGCCACAGAACAGCTATAATCCATTCGCAAAGATGGGTTCAGCAGTTTAACCTTTTCATTCCCAAATATATCAAGGTTTAAGATTGAGGGAAGAAACATGTATGCTTAGTTTTTTCAGATAAGTACCACATAATGTTTTACTATGACTAAAAACTGACTACCCTTTTTTCAAGGATCGAGATTCGAGCTCTTTCCTCCACGGTCAGAACTAGTACTACCTTCGACACATTGAAGCCAAATCACTCATAATCTTCAGGGTATTTGTCAAAAAAATTCAAGAGTTCAGTAATATATTCTACAAGATTTAATATAAGAATCTACCAGAAAAATCAAAGCTGTAATTTAAAAATTAATAAATAAATATAAAATACATATACATGTTATACAAAACTGTGTGATGCTAAGGTATAGAGGGTAGAATAACTGCACTTAAAATGTGACGGTTCACAAATTTAAATGAAACATAAATACAGAGGAGAAACAATTGAGACTCCAAGTGCATACGAGTACGCATAAATTAAACTAATCCAGGGGATGCTGGTAGCGCAGAGTATAAATACATAGATACCCATAAAGTAAAACATAAGTATCAGATGATGCAAGAACTATCAACATACTTCTATTGGCTCCAAATGCAAAATACTCTCCACTAGTGAACAAGTTTCAAAGGGCTTATCTGCACTCCATATTGATCTTGTTTCAAGCAAAGAGCAGTGCTCATGCGGTAGCACTAAGCAGACAAGCTGTATATTTCAATCAAGTAAACAAGGGCTTAGACAGAGAATATAAAACAGGTTGTTTATTTTCCATTGCAAGGAAAAGGGAAAGTAACTACCTTAGTCAGCGCAATTATGTCAGCCACATGAACAGATGTGGCCAGTCCTGCTAAGAAGATTGCTATCAACCACGAAAAGAATGTTTTTACCAGACTATCACTGACAACTACTATAGGAAAAGAGAAAGACCGTCTATGTATCTGAATAAGCATATGGTATAAAATTCACAAAAATCAGTTGCAGGCACCAACAACAAATAAGAGAAAAGTCCAGCATGAAAAAATGACCACATTCTACTCCAGAGTAGCCTTAATAAAATAAAAAATAAAAAATAAAAGTTAGTATAAGAGCAAGACAAGCGAAATACTCACTCCGTCCTTGAAAAATTATACAATTTCTTTTTTGGGTTGTCCTTGAAAAATTATATAATTTCCTTAAATGGAAACTTCTCTCTTACAAAGTTACCAAACTATTATTACTTATCTTTACTTTTTCTATCACATTTTTTGTGCAACCTCAACTCAAGGGCAATTTTTTCAAACTACATAATACTATACATTCACCTAATCTACGCGCCCACGGAAAGTGTAACATTATTTAGGGACGAAGGGAGTACTATGAATTAGTGCGCAAGATTTCTCACCATGGCCAAAGTAGTCATACTTCTTCAGCTGAAACTCAGTGTGCTGGTCTTCCTCACCATTGTCTAATCCAGAGACTTCAGCCTAGAAAACCAAGGAACACGAGTTCGTTAGACTATCAACCAAGAAACAGCGAAAATATTTGAGGAACAACAAGGCAGGCAAGACGACGAACCTCTCCTTCCCAGATAATATAAAAGCCATCCCCAACTTCACCAACCCTCACCACATACTCTCCTTTCTCTGCAACAACAACAACAAAATCGGAGAACCGCTAAAACAGAAATTCAACGATTCATTTCTAATCACGTTTTCGATAGAATCAACGAATGACCGTATCGTTTGACGACGACGACTTGCGCGATCCTCCGGAGAGATGAGCTAGGAAGCTTCTGTAGCAATGGAACGTTCCCGAGAAACTCGGCGACTGAAAATTCAAAGGAAGGAATGACGAAAAGCGAAGACGATCGGGATCAAGCAGAGTAAAATTGAAACAGAGAAATCGAGATGATCAAAGAAAACGGAAACGGAAACCTGCTCCAGTGTCCATGGCGCCGACGAGTGAAACTACGACTTTCCCCTGTTTGAAGGAGACAGATGAGAATTTATCTTTCTCCAATCTTACACGTGAAGCTCATTCCCATTCTATTCACTTTTCTTCTTTCTCTTTGTGTGCAAGTCCGATTGGTGACTGTCAGTTCATCCATAAAAGGTGTGGCAGTTCATACCTCAACTACTATTCGTTTACAAATTACACTCCATCCTAATTGTGAGTAATTTTGTTAGAACAATTGTGAGTAATTTTAACTATTCTCGTCTCTTGTTAGGAGTAACGTTTCTTTTTCAATATCAAACTTATATATTTTTTTATTAATATTTTAATATATAAAATTAAATAATTTATATATATAAAATAAATTAATTTATTTAATTTTTAAAAATATTTTTTTAAATTTTTATAATAAATTATTTTTAATAAAAAATTAAAATTAAAATTAAATATAATAATTAAATAGGTACATAGGAGTGTATATGTACATGTATATAATAAGGTGAGGTTAGGATGCGCGACGCTTAGGATATGCTTAAGTTTTTTCTTTATTTACAATGTTGTCACTTCCCCTTTTTTCATTATCTAAAAAATTACAACTTTTTTCATCTCATAATTAAAAATTACGATAAATTAGTTCAGTAGAAAGAAAAAATAAAATAAAAGAATGTGACTCATGTGTCATGTTTTAATATTTTTTTTATTATTCTTTCATTCGTATTATTAATTCGTTAAGGCATTGACATATTTTTTATTATTCTCTCATTCATATTATGAATTTTTTACAATAAAAAAACAAATTCTATAATGGATCATCAAATAAGAATAATAGATAATCAAATAAGTGTAGTAGATCATCAAATAGGTGGGTGAATCATTAAATAGGTACAGTGAATCAATAATTTCCTAGGAAATTCACTGGCCAAGATAGCTAATTGTTAGTATTGGTGTGATCTTAGAGCATCTACAATAACATTAGCTGTTTTTAAGTTAAATTATAGTTAAAATGATAAAAAAAAAAGTTATATTGGCTAGTGATTTTAACATTGTTATTGTAACAATACTAACTATTATTATTGATTAGAAATCAACCATATTTATCATATGACTAACAATAAAATCTCTCTTCTTACTCCCAAATTTGAAGAGTCAAATAGCTAAAACTATTATAGCTAGCATGATACTTAGTGTTGTTGGATAAAAGATTTGTCTATTTTTCCTATTTTTTTGCTAGCTATATTTAACTAAGGAGCATAATAGCTAATATTGTTCTAGATACTCTTACAATGTTAAAGTGACTAGCTAAAATAGTTTTTTTATCATTTTGACTATAATTTAACTTAAAATTAGTTAGTATTGTTGTAAATGCTCTGAGAAATGATTTTTTAAAAGATTATTTTAAATGAATTAGATTTATCATTGTCATATAAATTACTCCCTTTGTTCTTCTAAAATATTGCATAGTTTATTCTTCAACATTTAATCTATACTTTTCCTTAAAAAATTTAGCATATAAAGTTGAATAATTTATATGCATAATTAGAATTCTTAAGTTTCTACATATAAGTTTTGTAATTTTTTCACGAATTTTTTAAACAACAATTTGAGTCAAATATAATTCCAAAAGGTGAGAAACTTCAATTATATAGGGATGGAAGTCTATTGACTTTATATGTTAAAATGTTGAAGTGCAAAAAATAGAGACTAAGTGTTGAAAAATAAATTTTACAACCTTTCTAGAATGAATAGAGTAATAAGTTTAGGTAAACAAGATATACAAAAGGGTATATTACACAAACCCCCATAGTTTTAGTGAAATCTTCAATTTCTGCCTCTATTTTAACTTTTTTTCAGTTACCCTCTTAACGTATAGTGAAACCTTCAATTACCTCATTGACTGTTTGTGGTGTTAGTTGACTGTTAAAGATTTCAGAGTGATTACACTGACTATACTTGTCAAGGGGCACCATGGGCTCATATGCGTCGCAACAGCATAGGGTCTCTTACGTTTATGAGACGAGCTCATTTGCATCATTACAGCTTTCAGGTGACAACGACGATGGGCAAGGTGTCCATTTGGGAAGGGAGGAAGAGAAACAAAATCCCTGAGGTTAAACTATTAGGGTTGGAAGTATTAACTATAATAAGAGTAGTTAACCCTAAAATACTTAATGTCAACTAAAATCACAAATGATCAAAGAGAGGAACTGAAACTTCCACTAAATCTCAATAGAGTAACCGAAGGATGTCGATAATAGAAGGTGTAAATTAAATATTTCACTGAACACATGGATATTTTGTAATTTACCATATACAAAAAATCAAATGTATCAATTTTTGAAAAATCGCTACCCAGAGTCGTCGATTTGCGTCATGGGCTCACGATTCGGATGGCTTGGGCCGCAATTCATCGACTTGGGGTCGCAATTCGCCTGCTTGAAGTCCTAATCTATGACTCAGTGTATTTTTTCTGTGTTCCGGATTTTTCGGCGGTGATCGGCGGTTGTCCAACGGTGATCCGATGGGTGTAGTGGGTTTATGCAAAGTTTGAAAAAATTTGGTAGAATTGTTAAGTGTATAATTATTTGGCGTGATTAAATTATTAGGTTCAAAACTCAGGGTGTACATAGATTTTTTGAGTAAATTTCAATAGCTAAAATTATCATTTTTCCTGATGATCCGTTAAACTTAATGATAAAATTAACGGATAAAACCATGAATAAAGAAAATCTTTTAAAAGGGGACCTTAATTGTACAAAATCTTAAAATTGGACTACGATAGAACAATAGTTAAAGTTAGTGGACCATGAGTACATTTTACCTTAAACACGATCTAGAAAAGGGTAAATTACATAAACTCTTTGAAATTTGGTGAAACCTTCAGTTTGCACCTTTTATTTTTAAAAACCTTCAATTACCTCCCTAAATATAAGAAACTTTCAGTCACTCCTTTACATTTTGTGGTGTTAATTCCCAGACAGGCCCGAAATATTACTTAGGCTTCAGGTGCAAAAAACCACTGAACTAGGTCGAAATGTCCAAATTTATCATCATTCTTTTGAAAGACCTAAATATACCACTTAACTTAAACATTTAGTGCAATTTCATGATTGCTTCGTTAATTATAACGATCATTCGTTAATAAATTACTCCATCCGGTCTTTAAAAGATGAACCATTTATTTTAGCTGTTTCACAGTATTTAATCTATGATTTTTTTTCATCCATGTTTAGACATCTAAAGTTAAATATTTTTTATGCGTATCATAATTTACAATATAAGTTTTCTAAATATAATTTTCTAAAATTTTTTTGCACTATTATTCTTTGTAAATATTTGAGTCAAATATTAAACTTTGAAACAACTAAAACAAATGGTTCATCTTTTAAAAATCGGAGGGAGTATTTTTTACGTCATTACACTTTTCAAATGATACATTTAACAACCACATTTTTATTTATTAAAAAAAAAATCATCTTCTTCATTAAACACCACTCACCGTCGGCGTTCTTCCACGACTAAAACTACTCCTCCATTATTTCCTGCTCAAAAATGTTTCTTCTACCAAAGAAACTCACTCCCCAAAACCACGGCCTCTCGAACAACCCAAAAAAACCTCCCCACCGTCCAATGCTGTCAAGATCGCTGGAAAACGCCGCTGTTAATTTTCTGACCCGATTACCCGACCCGGAAAAATTCATCGACTAAGGCTTAAATCGACCGTGCCACCACCGCCAAGAGCTCCGTCGACTGCCGCTGAGCTGATCACCACTGTGTCTGCCACCATCCAGTGCCGAAAATGCTACATTTAGACGTTTAAAAAAAATAATACTAGTAAATAAACACTTTTTCAATCTAGTTCACTAAGTTTCTTGCACTTGGAGCCTATTACTTACTTAGCTTGCCTACACCCTATTCCAACCACCAACGCTAAACCACAAAATCGGCTGACCGGCTGATCCAGAACTCTCCCTCACCAACTCCTTACTAAAACCCAGCACTCCCTAAGTATCCAAAGTCCAAAAATGGCATTAACGTGAGAATAGAGAATATGAGAAAGAAACTGAAAATCACATGCTCTCAAAAGACGCTACTTATCCCAAGTTCAATTCAGTCTCGTTGTTTAAACTGCCTACAGCACTGCAAACGTGTTTTCGATGTACACGAAACTCCAACCAAAGCATAATCGGTCGGTGGGTCTCTCTTCTCATCCGTTCTATCTCAACGAATTTGGACGTGAATTGTGGAGGTCAATCAAATCCAACAGCACTTCATGTTTTGCGTTTAAAAACTCCCTTTCCCCCTTCTACAAATATAAGCGCCATTCAACGAAATGAAAGCCATGACCACAAAACTCAACAACGAAAAAGAGTCCAATATATCTTGGAATAGAAACAAATTTCAGTACTTGACTGGACAAGCTCTAAACATAAGCTAGCCAGGCCAGCGACAAAACTCTCAAAGGATATTCCACTTTCTGAAAACAAGGATGAGCAAAACACAGAAAACTAATCAGCTAATTTGACTTAAAGAAGGCGGTAAAGCTCATTTCTTCTTCTCTCCACCTCCAGCTGATCTGCAAGTAACAAGAACACAAGACCCAAAATCAATAAACCTTAAACATGAAGAAATCGAAGGTGAGACCCATTCGTTAAAGCCAAGTGACAAGAAACTACCTCATCTTGCGGAGAACGTTTGACATCTCCTCACGCTTCTTCTTGGCACGTTTGTGAGTACCTAGCTTCCTCTTTGCCACTTTCAGAGCACGTTTATCCTTCCCAACTTTCAGAAGCTCAGTGATTCTTTTCTCATAAGGAGCGAAGCCAGCAACTTCCCTTATGAGACTCCTCACAAACAGGACTCTCTTGCTGGTTTTCTAGATAGCATACAGATAACAGCAAAGTGCTACTGAGTACAAATAAAAAAATATGCAAGCAAACAGGTTTAACAAGTCAAGGATGAAACACTGACTCTACAATTTCGTCCAAATTTAAGCACTGAGGAACACAACTTGATGGAATAAAAAAAAATATAAGACAAAACCTACCCCCTTCCTGTCTGAAGGACGCGGCGCCAATTCCTTCTTGGTCACAACATGCCCTCTGTTCAGACCCACGAAAAGGCCAGTATTCGGCTGCTTTGGAGCCATCAGCTGTGAACAACACACATTGCCACATCACAAATCCGAAACGAAAACATGGATAAAAACCTAACTGTAAATATACTTTTCCCTCTGTACAAGATCCACAGTTAGCTAAAAAAATGGAATAGGAAACAAACAATCAAGAAATCAGCTAACCCTAAACCATGACTTGATTGCTACTGAGCGCTTTTTACTCCAGTAGCAAACATTTCCTCAGCAAACAAGCAATCAAGAAATCAATTAACAGATTCATAACAGCTTTTTACTCCAGCAGCAAACATTTTCCTTGGAAAACAGAGAAAAGGACTAGAACTAATTACCTAAGCAACCAACAAATAAGCATTCGTACTCATCAATTTCCCGTAAAATCATTTCAAGTTCCTATTCCACAAATCAATAGCCCAGAAGAACGATGAACTAAACCTTCAAAATCCAAACAAATGCAACACTGTAATCGCAAAGCAGCTGAACGATTTTCTAACCTAATTTTCGAACGCCGATAAGTATTCTCACCGAAGAGCTCGATCTGCAACAAAAATAGATGGAAAAGAACTTCAGCTAACGAAGTTATAAAGCGGAACTTCTGATCAGAAAATTGACTTCAAAAGGATTGCAAGTATGAGACTTGTCGGCTCACCGCTCACCAGTTCGTCTAGCAAAGTGGGAATTAGGGCTTCGGCCTTAGGCTTAGGATTTATAACGCCGATGGAGTAGCGGGTCCGGCTCCGAAGTTTTAGGTCTTATACAGTTTACCCCCCAAGGTTCGGTTCGAATAACGCTTTAACCCCAAGTTCCTTAAACGTACATTTAACCCCTAAGGTTTTATTCTACAATATTTTCATTTTCTTAATAGAGATGTAAAACTATTTATTTGAATAAAGAGGAGAAAAATTATACTCCATCGTTCCCAGTAAATGTGATACATTTGACTGAGTACGAAGATTAAAAAATATTATTAACTTAAGGGAAAAAAAGTAAAACAAACATATAAGATAATTGTAACTTTTTTGAGTAACAAAGAAAGTTGAGGGTAGTAAGATAAAGTTGATATAAGAAAGTTTTCTAGAAATAAAACATATCAATTTTGTTGTGACAACACAAAATGAAAAATGTATCAATTTTATTGGGACGAAGGGAGTACCATAATCTAAAAAGAGATTTAAAAAAAAAAACCAAAAACAAAAACAAAGGAGGCTTATTTTATTAGATCATAATAAAACAAGCCAAAGCAGAATAAAGCAAAGACATAACAGACTCAATGGAAGCTGCAGACTGGCCACTCGAATATAGGAAGACTAAACACTAAAGTCGTAAGGCAATAGCGCAACATAGCTAACAAGGCCAGCTACGAGACTGCTCAGAGAAACCACAAGTGGGTTGAGGGTATATATGTCATGATGGATAGAACCTAGTAACCAGACACACTTTCGATACCTCAACATGCTCCAATTGAACTAAATTGTATCGACTCATCATAATTGTGCACTCTTGGAAGAGGAGGCAGAAGACCCTGCAAGTGAGCAACGACTATACCAAACCACAAATCCCTAAAAACAAATCCGAAAAACTAAACAATCCAAGACACAAAGGTGATATGAAGCAACCGACGCCCAAAGCCAAAGACCCTTTACAAGACATATCAAAATTCACTTTGCAAATTTGAGAGAAAATTTTCTACATTTTTACAACATTTCCCCACTCAACTCTTGTTCAAAGTTTTGATCAAATTAATCCAAGGTTGCTTTCTCTTGAAGAAAGAGGTGTTTGATCAATCTTCATCCACCATTGACAAAACTTCACTTTTGCTTGAACCAATTCTTGGATTCAAGAAGGGGTGTTGGTCACTTTTATCAATCATTTCTAGTCAAGAAGAGATCCTTCAATTGTGTTTATTAATCCATAAGAAAATACATCAATTGATATTAGAGCCATCTTCTTATTCTAGAGCAACCATCTTTTAAGATAAAGAGTTTTTGTGTGCTTGATGGAAAATGATTTCACTATCTTCAAATCTTTTCCATAACCATCTAACTCTTTACATTCTTGCAATTTATATTCCGCACACCTAACTTCTATTTTCCGCAATTTACATTCTGTGCATCTAACTTCTACTTTCTGCAATTGAGATTTCCGCACCTAACTTCTACTTCCTCGCAATTTAGATTCTTGCAATTCATTATCATACAATTTTCTTGTAATTTAATCTCTTGCAATTTATCTTTTTGCAAACTCTTCTTTATCCCTTGCTCTTCAATTACTCCATCTGTCCCAGAATTATTGAAACGTTTCTTTTACTGTTTCAAGTTGATGTGTTTGACTCAAAATTTAGTTAAGAAAAATAGTGAAAATAAAATAAAATAAAATATATCTAGAAAGATTAGATTACAAATTATGAGAAACATATGAATCATTTAACTTCACATGTCTATGACTTCATAAAACTAAATCGTAGATTAAATACTATGAAAATAGTAAAGAAACGTTTCAATAATTTTGAAACGGAGGGAGTACAAAATTTACAGAACATGATTTGGACTTCTGTAGAATTTATTAAAAATATTTGACTAACAGGAGGTCTGTTGGGAACAGTTTTGTTTGGAAAAACGGAAATTCTTATGTATGAGTTTAATTGTGAAGTGCAAGATTTATGGTATTTGTCAGGTTATGGGCTTAACCCATCACAATGAGGTGGATTCCGTTTGTGATGGGAATTTTGGAGAAATCCCACCGTCGCCTCCTCCCTCCGCACCGCTGCGCAGTACCTCCGATGGTGTCTGGTGGAGGGGGGTGGTGACAAGTTGGTATCAAAGCAGGTTAAAGAAAGTAAGTAAAACTTTTTGAGGTTGTGGAGGAGATTTTTTGATGGCGTAACCTGTGCCACCGATTAGTCCAGGACGGTTCTGTAAAGAGGCTCGCCACCTCTTTATGAGAACTCTTTTGGAACAAGAGGTGGGACTATAGGCGGTCAGTCTAGACATGCTCGATATGAGTGGATTCTGGAATATTTGTGAGGTGTGGGAAATGTACAGGATTCAGCCATTAAAGATTTGGTTGATCACCGATAAGATATAATGTGTTTGATGTAAAAATTTCTGTTTAGGTAGTTGCATCATGCATCATATATTGCATCTACACTACAGAGCCGTTAGGAAATTTGCTGATGCTTCTGTTAAGTAATTAATCATATGTTCTGTGTATTATTTGCTATTTTGGAATTTCAGGATATGGTCAGTACTAGATCTGGACTGGGTGATCACCCCAAGAGGTGTGTAGATCCTGATCAGGCAGAAAGTTCTGGGTGACGGCAATGGAATCCTAGGCCCCACCAACCACCACCTCAGACATACCCGATTCCCGAGAATCTGTTTGAGGTTCTTAGTCATATGAAAGAAGTTTTTGATAGCATTTTGGTACCTGGGACATAGGGTATTCCGCAGACTCAGACTGGTCCATAGGACCAGGACAGTTCAGCTGATTGGGTAGCAGACTCAGATGTTGTACCTACTTCTTCTCATACACAGACTGTCACACTTACCAGTTTTGGGAATTACCCATTCAGACAGAGTTCTGATGATGATGATGTAGAAAGTGCTCGTAGAGACCCTCGATCATTGATGTCCAGATGTGAGGTCAGACCCATTCTGTTTGCTCAGGATAGACTAGTTATGCGAGGCAAGCGACAACCGGAGCGTCGCCGCTGAGTTAGAGATATCGATGATTAGAAGGATCTGCGAGTGGTTCAGAGACCACGCCTACAGGCTATGGAGGGTCTTGAGGGATTGACTTTGATGGAGCATTTCCAATGTTTAAGTCCTCTCAAGTTCACTGGATTGGGAGGGGCTGATGCAGCAGAGACATGGATTTTAGATATGGAATGCTTGTTGGGCAGTCTGGGATTCACCTCCGAGTTGAAGGTGAAGATGGCCACCTTCAACCACTAGGAGTAGGCATACCACTAGTGGAAGGAATTCAGAGAACAGTTCCAAGACAGATGGATAGGTTATACGGTGCAGGACCGTCACCGTATAGAGTTTGACAGACTGGTACAGGGGGATGGATCTATTATGGAGTATAGCTATGAGTTTGATAGATTGATATGGTACGTTACCCACTACGATGGGTTTGAGAAGGAAAAGGCTAGGAGATTCCAGAAAGGTCTATGATCTGACATTCGAAGATTTATAGCTCCATTGGGCATCACAACATATACTGAGTTGGTTCAGAGAGCTATGTTAGTTGAGACTGAGATATTAGAGTCCCGACCTATATCTCAACGACCCTAAGGTGCGAGTAGAGATTCAGGTCCGCAGGGGACTAGTAGGGATGTGGGAAGATCTGGTAGGTTTAGCCCTGTAGACAAGGGCATGGATAAGGATAAGGGAAAGCTATTGAGGGAATATCGATATCATTATCTCAGTTCTGCAACTGACACCATCTGGGATAGACCTTCTTCAGGCATGCAGGTCGATGCCTTCAATGCGGCTCTACGGAGCATTCGATTAGAGAGTTTCCTCAGACTGTGGAGGAGGGTACCACAGACCAGACCCAAATTCAATCAAGGACTCAGTCTTCCCGACCTCAGGGACGTGAGGCTCCACAAAGTGACCCGAGGTCGTAGGGTGCGCGGCAGCAGCCACCAATTACTTCTGCGTGTGTTTACCATATTGAGCATGTAGGATCTTCTATTCATAGCGATGTGCCAGGTATATTCAATAAGAGCAAATGTTCCGTTCGCCCACTTATGATATAAGGGCATCTGTGTGAATTATGGATCTGTATTAGTAGGACTCTTTGAGGACCAAGAGTTTTAAGGTGGATGGAATTGTTACACCCACTCCGAGAAATAATATCTGGAAAATTGGAATGAGATTTCTGGGCCATTTTACCAGAAATAATTTGGGGGGCAAAATGGGCAATCTGAAGAATTAAGGATAAATCAGGAAAATAAAATATGTTAGGTATAAAATTTGATTAAGAAATATTAGGATTAATTTTTTAAGATTAGTATGTGTTAAGTTAGGTATAATATAGAATAAGATAAAAATAAAGTTAGTGGTTGACACATGTCAACA
>JBBYHH010626544.1:0-10481 GCA_038382905.1 Daphne laureola
TGATTATAGTTGCATTTCTTTATTGATGATTTGTCTATCATTAAAGAAAATTAGTAAGTGTTTCTTGTTTGTTATTATAAAGGGTAGTGACCCTATAGATATTATGTTGCAACTCCTAGTTAAATTATGATAAAGGTCACAATTGGATTGACATTAAAGGTTAAGTCAAATTGGTCAAGTTGGAATGAAGAAACTTGCCAGAAGTGGCTTGTTAAGTGCTTGACCAGAAGGTTGTGAATAAACTATCCAGAAGTGGCTTGTTCACCTTAGTAACCTTACCAAGTTGTCAATCACACCTATAGGTCAAGACCACTAGGATGCCCTTGGGGGCAAGTAACTAAGAGTGATAAGACACTAAGTTTAGTGCACTTGGATCTATGTGGACCAATAAGCATAGAATCCAAAAGTGGATTCATATATTCATCACATGAATGAGTGGTTATACTTGATTCACCCATCCATTCTTACATTTCAATCTAGGCTGAGGCCTTAACATACTTGTGAAGTATGTGAACTTGGTTGAGAACCAAGTGGGTAAGGAGATTAAATCTTGAGGGACTAATTATGGTGAAAAGTATAAGTAAAAGTGCTTAAGACATACTTGTGACTTGTTGGGTATATAAAATGAGTTCACTCTTCCTTTGACATGTGTGTCTGAAAGGAAGAATGAAAATCTAATGAACATGGTGCAATCCTTTGACGGTAAAAAGGCCATCTTGATTATCACTTTTTTAGTGATGTACTACTAACTGTAGTTCATGTCCCAAATAGAGAGCCCACAAGATGTAAACTCTTATTCATATGAGTTATGAAGGAAGAGGGTGATGATTGTGCAATATTCATATATTTTTACCTCCATACATATGCTTTTAATGATGTTTTTTAGTACTTAGTATGGACGCTAGTGTCTTTTCGCAGGTATTCCATGTCATGGGCAAAATGAAGGAATCTTGGTGGAAAAATGCAATGGAAAGCAGGTTGAGGACCTAAATGCAAATGAGGGAGAAGATCAAGGAGAAAGGAGAAAATTTGGCTTCAGGCGAGATGCAGGCGAGCCCGTACACAAAGCTAGGCGATCGCCTGACCCCAGGATGAAAACTGGCAGGAGGAGAGAGGACCGCCGGGCAACACAAAGACACAAGATCAAGCGATCACCTGCCCCAGAATCCAAAACTGACAGGAGGCCAAGCAAACACCAGACGACGGGATGTACAAAGCTAGGTGATCGCCTGGCCACCGACCCTCAAATTTTAAGTTGTTTTAATTCCGCCAGAATCAAGTTCTCATAAGGTTTTTTAAGTTCCAAACTGTTGTTCATCACAATTCATCATTTTAGCTTGGACACAAGTTGGATTATGAAGGATTGAAGACTGCTACAATTTCTAAGATTTTCTATCTCTACTCTTCTTATTTTTCAATTATGTTCACCCTAATTGTGGAAAACAATTTGAGCATGAATAGGGAGTAGTTCCTTATCTTTTTAGTTGTTTGGGTAGTTGAATGATTGTTAGATGATGTAAATATGTTTGGTTGTTGATTATGCATGATGAGTAAAAATTTCTTGATCTTTAAGAAGGGGTAGAAGTCTTAGAAGGACCCTCTAATTCCCTGCTCCTATCAAAGTTTGAAGAAGTGCTTGAGAGAGTATTTCATTGAACCAAGCGTGGAAATTGTTAGATATCCTAGAATTACTTGTGAAGGTAATTTAGGGTATTAGGAGGCTACACTTGGGCAAACCTAAAGCTTTCATTAATGATGCGAGCGGAGAAATCTCATTTGATCATTAATGGAGAGGATAACTCTAGCCTAGTAAGTTAGAGTTTGAACTCTATCCATCTCCTCTATCATTGCATGATTTTCAACCGAGCATATCATCTAGCATCATCAGCCCTAAACAACTGAGGGGACTTTTAATCATTGAAATTTACCAAGTACATTCAGTTCTTTTGCATATTAATCTAGTTTGATTTCAAATTTTCACTTGGTTACTTGTTACTATTAGATTACTTGAGTCACGACTAATTCATCACTTTCGTATACCAAGTTTGTTCTAAGATAAAAATTTCAAAAATACTGCATTTAGTTATTTGTCTTTAGTTATCAAATAATCCCTTGGGATCGATCTCACTCACCCTATTACAACTACAACCTTACACTTGAGGGAGAGTTTGGCTTACAAATATTATTTGTCTAGTCTGATTTTTGACATTAGCATTTAGGACCATGATAGGATGAAAACATGTGAAGGAAATAATGTTTGCCATGTTTTCTCATTATGGCCGATTTGTTGGTGAAGGTATATGGTTGATGTTAGTTGATGAGAATTGGGATGTTTGTGGATAATTGAGGTTAAAGTATGGTGGTTATGCATAAGTGAAATGGTAGGAAAGTTTGGCCAATATATGCTCATTTTGCAAAGTTGTGGACGAATTGAGTAATGTTGGAATTGTTTTGAAATGTTTGTGAAAAGTTGGATATTTAATCATGGACGATATTAAAGTTAGTTACTTTGTATGTAAACGAAGTTGTGAAGAATTTGGACAAGTATTGCCCATTTTAGAAGTTTGGGCAGAAATGTTCAACTAAGAAAAAGTTGATGTTAAGTGATGTTATTTGATAAGTAATGATGTAATTTATTATCCTTAAAGGTTAAGGAAAGAATGTGAAAGAATTGAGAAATTTTGGCACTTTTTCAAAAGTGGCCGGAAAATGAAAAAGTTACGTTGGAAAAGTGCAATGAAGGAATTTGCTTCCTTATTAATTGTATGATTGTATATGTTGACATGGATCGCTCAATTCTCATGTTTAGGGCTGAAATGGTCAAATGGAAAAGAATTGATGTTAAATGAGGATTATGTCAAGTTAAGGATTAAAGTTGCAATTCTTTGATAAATGTTGGGTTAGCATTGGAATGGAATTGTATGTGAACTCTTAAGTCGTTGCACGGTTGTTTGACAACAAAATGCATTGTTGGCCTTATTTCTCATTTATGGCCGAAAATATGGGTGAAGAACCAAAGTTTAGGCTCTTCGATGAATGTTGACTTATAGTTAAAATGGTATTGAATTATGAGTTTCTGAAATGTTATAAGCACGTATGGTAGCCATATGAATGCTTGAGCATTTTCTGTTGATATGGCTGATTATGGTAAAGCTTAAATTGAGCTTCTTTATATATGATGGATAATAATTGATGGTTTCTGGATTCTATTTCTATTATTGTGTGGTTGTTCAGCTATGTTCTCTGTCTAGGCAGAGGAAATACGACCGGATTGCTGTCGGATTTTCGGGTCGATCGGATTGCCTTGGGAAAGCACGGTATTGGCCATGGATTGTCAGGTAACGGCTCGACCTTCTTGAATATGCATTATTGGGATGCTCTATGATATTTGGATTGGTTGAAGCTAGTCTCAGGCCAAGGATGGGGCCCGCTGACTCCTGAGACTAGTTAGATGGTAGTAATAGAGGTATGCGGGTTCTCAAGTGCAGGACATACAACTCCCCCATGATGATGTTCTGCGATCACTGAGTGATCGATACGATTTATGAGGTTCTGTGATCACGACCCGCGTGATCATTTCAGGGAACCTAATGGATATGGGCATATGGCTATGACATTTTGATACGTTCTGATGACGGTTCTGGGGACGTACACCCCTCGTTGGTACCATGCGCATGTTATGTTATGTTATGGGAACTCCGTTTGGTTGAAATACTACCATCGGGGGCCGTCGTGATGGGAAAGGAAATGTCTAACTTTGTGCATTGCATATCACTCATTCATGATTTATATATAGGTTTCATAGTATATTGCATACTGTGCATACTAACATTGTCATTGTAGGTATTGTTCGTTAGACCTTTATTCTTACATCAACCCTTACTGAGTTCTCTCAGGAACTCACCCCTTTCATGATATAACATTTTTTCAGGAGCTTCTGATGCGAGACGGGCGGCATAACCCCGCCTGGTCTTATTATGATGTTGTACCAGATGTTCCCACCACCCCCGACCGAACCGGTGGAGGTGCACGCGTCGAGCGGGAGTGGGGGTGGCGGGAACCGGTGTCATGATTAAACACTACTTAATTAACCTAACGCAGGTCACCTCGGAACAACGGACCTATTTTGAAACCAAACCCGGCCCGTTAAAAATTTTCTCAAATTAATAGCGTGCAACCTTAGGACATTCCAATTATGCCCATAAATCCCACATTTCAAAATCGGCCGCAAACATACATATCGCACAAGCATGTGTCATGTACATCTTAGCAATATCTTCAAGCAATAAAATTATACAATAATTATGATGCTTTCTAACTATACATGCATATGTCATTTACAACTTTAGAGCCCAAAACTGCCATGATGGAATACCTAGAAGTCCAATAGGGTCGAGTCTACTAGACTCCGGCGCCCTCTACTGGGTACTGCTGCTGCTGAATACAACCAGAGAAGAAAATACCATTAGTCACAATATACGCGTAAATCACCACTCATATATCAAATATCTGTTATAACCAAGGTACCTCACCAAACTACAACAAAAGCAACAACTACTCAACTAAAACACAAGTACCTCTAAGGCACAAAAATCACCAACCACGACACGGAGCTACTCCACAGGTGGTGGATCATCCGCTCTTGAAAAAGATGGTAATAATAAGGGGTGAGTCCTCGAAAGGAACTCAGTAAAGGTGTAGGTAAGGGTAAGGTTTTTTGTTTAAAAATGTTTCCCTGCAATAAGATGTTAGTGTGCTATGAACAGTTCATGCTATAAGATGATATGCAGTAAAACCATATGCATATGATAAAACTCTGGACAGTAACTCCCGGCAGCTCAAAGAATCACACCGGTCCCTGGCGGCTCAAAGCATCACACCAGTTTAATATTGAAACAATAACCATAACACACAGCAGCTCAAAGCATCACACCGGTGAATATGAAAATAGCACTCCTAGTGGCTCAAAGCATCACACCGATTCATGGTGGCTTAAAGCATCACACCAGTTTATCATAGGAATAATAACCATAACACACAGTGGCTCAAAGCATCACACCAGTGAATCTTAGATCACACGCTAACAATGAAAGAATGCCATTAAAATAAAACCTATAGTCTGATCATTCAATGATCCCGGAACAGATCGTCATACGATCAGTAAACCAACTAACTTCTCTCCTAACCTTACCATGGAACCAGTACACTCAAACACTTAACCAGTACACTCAAACAAGATTTTCCATGAACTCGTCTTACTTACCATCCAATAACATATGATATACAACACCTTAAATATAACTCAAACTTGAAAATTAACGATCACGCACGTACCTTAATCATTTACCATGAGCTTCAATGAACGTAATGACTTGTACTCCGGCCACTAGACACTAGAAAATTATCGCCTGAAAATTATGGGTGTAACACCAGAGGTACATTTAGTTCCTTCTGTGATTATGATTTATGATAAAGGGATGGGGGTGAACCCGATTGAGAAATGATTATGATATGTGAAAGAATGTTTCATAATGGAACAAGGTATGAAATTGAAATGTTATGAAATGGAAAAGTATGATATGAAAAGTATATGAAATGGAAAATGAATGATATGGGATAATGGATTGATTTTTCTTTGAGTAAAGGACTGAGTATGGTTATGATAATTGATTATATAAATTTTCTGGATGAACACTATTAATGAAATGTCTAACGGTTATTTCCTTGATATTTATGTTAGCAGCAACAGCAGCGACCTGAGGGTGATCTAGTATGTCAGTCTCTGTAGGTGTGCATGCATTTGCACATGTTGGCATGGATTCAAGCTATGGGATAGTGTATGATTGACTAAGTATACATGGTGTTAGACATGGTTATTATGTATGAGTAAATGATTTATCATTGTCCATGATTCCTTGATGCTCGATGTCTGATAGTTGATATTGGATGTATGCTGAATTCTGAGTAGTTTACTTTATCGAGGAGTACCTGCCTAGTATTGTAGAGGCAGACTCCTTTCTGGTGCATCTGGTCTGAGCGAAGCTCAGTGATATTGTTTTTTGAATTTTGAAAGTGCTGGAATTGGATTGTTGTACAAGTGCAGTAATTTTTTACATAGCTGAAATACTATGTACTAGTTTAGGAATTGTTAAGGTTATGTGATCCAGGGATCGGATTGTGGATTCAACCCACTATATTGGGTGCTTATTTCACAGGTTAAGTGACCAACACCCCTCCCATCCGGCACCGTGTTCGTTTCTGTCGGGTCGTGCATTGAAGAGGTGGTGACAAGTTGGTATCAGAGCATGGTTAAGAGTAAGGTTAAGAACATTGATAACAACATGGTTTTGGTATTAGTTATCAGAAAGTCCAAGAAGGAATTACAGAGCAATGTATTTGGATGTCTGAGGGGTGTGTTTGGACTGGCAATGCCCCTGTTCCACCGATCAATTCTGGGCATGTTTTGTAAGAAGAGCTCCAAATGAGAACATCCTCGGAATGAGAAGTGGGACTACAGGCAGTCGGTCTAAACATGCTAAAAAAGGTTAAGTTACTGGATTTTGTTCTGAGATTCTCCATGGGATGGGATATGATTATCAGGGACATGGATATCGGAATCTGACATCATGTACACAGGTATAGCCTCGGAAAGGGGTTTTCTGTAATGATTCTGACTGGATTGTGATCCATTTGTATATGAAATGATATGATATGATATGATGTGATGTGACATGATACTTTGTGATTTGATAAGATGTCATATGATATGATTATGTTATGATTTACATGGTCGGGAGAATAGAATTATTGTTTCTCCCGTATAGGTTATCTGCATTCATGCATTACATTATACTACAGAGCCTTTAGGAATGCTGCTCCTTGCTTATGTTAGGAAGTTAACCGTTTCCGTAGTGCTCATTCTTCTGATGTAAAGTTTCAGGTTACTGAAAATGCTCACTAGTAGCGAGATCTGATATCGGAGGATAGGGATAGATATCCCACTCCGTCTGAAAGTATGAAAAAAAGTATGACTGTATCTGAGGCAATATTGAGGACAACCACAAAATTAAGATGATTAAATGGTAAGGATTCTGTATGCCTTCCATATGAGATTTTTTGAACCGGTCGGCAAGTTAATTGTGAAAGGACTTTAGTCCTTTATGTATGTGCAGGGGACAAAGCTCAAGAAAGGGGTATTGAATAGTGAAAATGATAAAGATGTGTTTAAAGAACATGACCGCTAAGATGAGCAGCCGTAGCATCAGGCAGCTCCAAGTAAGGTAAGATGTATGGAGATTGTGCTTTATGCATAGGTCTTATGCAAGCACGAATTGGGTGTCAATGGTCGTTGTATGTACATCAGGGATGCCACCCAGGATTCCTATTATGCAACGCCCAATGCTGTATTACGATGTTTATGTGATGTACTGTGTCTACGGGGAAAAGAAGTTGTTTGATTCAATATAGTCTGCAATAACTCAGTACGAAAGGTTTGAGGTAATGAGACTTATGCGCAGGCTAAGTACATGGAAACGTGGGTGCAGAGCCACCAAGTGTCTCTCTGATATGATAATAAGAAGATTGGCAGGGTTTAAGGTATGGATGATGCATGTAAATTGACAAGATGATCTGGTAGAGAGCGTTCACACTCCACACCAATGTTAGCAAAGAAGCTTAAGTACAAGATCATTAAAAAGATATGAGGATTGTCAAGATTAGTCCGTTTATGATAGTGGGTACCGTTTAGTCCTAGGACTCGGTACTGTCTATGGTTACCATGTTGAAATACCAGCAATTGACTTAGGGTGCAATGAGATGCACCCAGAGGATGAGATGTCACTAAGAGGCCCCGGAAGGTATTTTAAACTACCTCTCCTGCCTGACAGCCGGTGGTTCGAGTATGTCAGTTAGTTGACACAAGGAGAATCACAGCTAAGTATTCTAACTTTATTGGATTTGATAGTTTTTTTGTCATTTTTCAAGAACCCTTTGGATCTGAAATTTTGTGGGAAGCTTCTTAACTAAGTCTACTAGCTAGGGTTAAATTTCCACAATTTATTTCAATCCGTAGACCAGTTGGTGAATTGAACTTAAACTAGAAACAAAGCTGTCTTTCAGAAAAACAAGCAGATGTTGACCGAATGTTTCTGAATAAACTGTATTTACTCCCTTGGATTTTTGTATTGAAACTTTTTTTGAGCATATCCTCACGTGTCTAGTTTAAGTTAAAATTTATGGAACTAGATTTGGACATCTGTGAAAGTTTATAAAAATGTTCTACTGATGGTTGGTAGTGCTGGAAATAGAATGTTGGAAGGAAAGAAGAGGTTAAAGAATTAAAGGAAGGGACAAGTTGATCGGACTCAAGTCTGGTTAAACTATGTGGAGGGATGATAGTTCCTTCTTCTGAGAAGCTGTTGTTCATCACCAAAGCTGTGATTTCATGGAATATTACGACAGCTTCATTCTGTATTGAGATGGCTCACATTCATGGTCTAATTTGGGGGCAAATTATGACACTTCATCCCAGAGTTCTGTTTAGCGACAGTTCTGTCCTAACTATACATTTTGTATCAGTACCACCCCATGGTACACCAACATGGTGTTCTGATTTTATCTGATGTTAGGGTCTGTCATTGGACCAGCACGGTGCTCGGCCGGTGGATCCCCTGTATTGATCTTGGGATGTTGAGAAAGTATGTGTTAATCACGATTAAAGATTCACCCTCCCAAATGAGTTAAGGTAATGGCATGTATGTGTTAATACATTGTCAAAGAGTGACATCACACATGTCTATGGTCTTCTAGTGATAGTGATGGCTACACCACTTATATTGTCGACAAGGGTAATTATGTGGTACATATTCTGAATATGAAGTACATCATAATGGTATGTATTTTCGTCTGGTAGGATGACTAGTATATGTGTTGAGACACGTTCTCCATATATGAGTTATGATCAGGGATCATTGAGGAAATCGATTGTTGATTACCAATAATGATTTATGCATGTACACCCTTCGAGGTAACTCTGATAAGTTCGGTTTTTCTGATACTCTGATATTCGGAGCTTAAAAAATATGTGATGTGTTGAGATATGATCCGTATAGTGGGACCAGATGGGAGTTTGAACTCCATTCTGTCGGGCCTTGGTCCGCAATGTATGAAATGATAATGGTTAGGGAAATGATAATGGTTCTGATATGAACTTTCATCTAGTGGGACGTGAAGATATGATATGATCTTTCGGGTGGGATGTGAAGATATATGTATGGGCCGCCGTCCAGTGGGATGTGAAAGTATCGGAATGAGCATCTGTTTGATGTGATGTAATGGTATGGGAATGTTGTTCAGGAGACATCTGCGGCACACGACTTATCACACCCCATGTATCATTATGAGATGGGTTTGTTCCAAAGGGAAGCGTTATGGGCCACAACCCCGAGGGGTTGGAATTCGGGCAATTCTGTCTGGTACTTTTATACTAAGAGTTTCGCACTTGTAGTTCAGACGTTTGGTTATTTTGAGGGCCGTTAAAGATGTGCGATCATTTTGATTGTCTGAAAGATGGAAGTGACACGTAGTCATTTTATGATTCTGTTCAGGTTGATAGTGATTTTAGATATGGTCACCTGCAATTGTTTTGTAATACACCTATCAGGTAAAAGGTAAGATTTTCTGTGCTGTGACATGTTGCAAGGTAAAAGGTTGAACCTAAGGGTTCATGTATGTAAATATACTCTATTTTGTATCATACGGGTCGGTAGTTCTGACAATCGTGTTGGCATTGGTACGATTGCAGGATTATGTCAATGGTGTCCAGCACATTCTTCAATGGTAAGCTAAAGGAGAACTTTTGAGATTCGCTTCTGTATTGGAAATGGGTCCGAGGTTTGACATGTTCCATTTAACTTGCGGGTTGAACCTCGGTAAAGATGATAAGATGGATTCTGAAGTTAAGGATACTCTTGAAAGACCAAGAGTCTTAAGGGGGAGAGGATGTTACAATCCACCCCAGGATGATGATAATTTCTCTGAATATTTTATTCGAGGATCGGATGATGTATTATCGAGACTCTGATTTAAGCGTGCGGGGCATGGTTTCTGTTAAATATGATGTCCCGGGACCTCAATGGAGGTTTATTTCCATGAAAATTCACAGTTTAGAATCGGTATGTGAATTCCAGACCATTCCACCAAAATTTATTTCAGAGGGTAAAATGGTCATTCTTGGAAGATTGGGAGAGAAATTGATGTTTAAGTTGCAATATTAAGTGGCAATTGATGAAAAGCAAATGAGGGAGCCATTTTGAAATGGTAAGTGAATTTTGGGCCGTTTTGCTAAAATTGGCACCGAGAAGACAAAACAGTCATTTTATAAAATCAGATAAAATTGGAAATATGTTGGAAACTATATGTGGCGCCATTTAAAGTGGAAACAAGGGAGAATTGATTTGGTATTATTTGATAAAGTTAATTTG
>JBBYHH010626655.1:0-10481 GCA_038382905.1 Daphne laureola
TTTGGTACACATTCACTTAAGTTCTTATTTCTTTTGATGTTTTCATTTACAAGTATTAAATAAACTTTTAATTTTTTTACACATTAGACAACAAGTTGCAATTTGAATCATCCTTATCTATGGATTATTAAAAAATATTATTTATTACTTCCATTTTCAACCTCACAACAAACTTTTTCCATCAACAAGCTTATCAATGCATTCGAGATGTGAACTTTTTTTTTTCACCATCAAAGGTTTTTTGTAAGAAATCTTTGGGACCCTTATCATTAAATAATATATCTCCCCACCTACTATTAGTTGGTCTATTTGACTTTAATGTTTCAAAAATGAATATTCAACTTAAATTTTAATAAAAATAAATATTGATTTTTTTTACAAAAAGTATATTTAGAAAATAAATATTACAAATTATATTATGCATATGAATTGTTTAACTTAAGATGTCTAAAGATTCATGAAAAACAAATATAGATTATGAAGCAATTAAAATAAATGGATCAATTAATGACGGATGCTGGAAGTAAAAGGCTAATGATCCATAAGTTTCTTAGGAGTAAAAAATAGGTTATCGTGGAAAAAAATAATTTACGACGCATAGAAAATTTATCCATATTATAAACCTTGCGTTTATAACAACCAAGTATTTCATTCGTCTTCAAAAGACTATATCATTTATTTTAACAGTTTCACTATATTTTTTCTTAATTTTTTACGATGTTAATTATCTTTATTAAAAATTAAGTCAAACATTAAATATTGAAATAATAAAATTAAACGATATAATTTTTTGAGGATGGAAGAATATTACATAAAAAAAAATATCACTAAAGTTAGAATAACAACTGAATAAATGATTGATGTAATAAATGTATATTACACTATTTTTTACTTTAACCCGATGCAATACGAGATACATACACTAGTTAGTAATAAATCAGAGTTTAGCGGCATGGATTTTTTTTAGGGCAGTACTTTACTCGTAATAAAATACCTATCCATCTATTCCAGACTACAACCTCTTTGGAACGCACTCACATGCTCACAAGTGATGGAAATAATTATTTTAATTAATTATAACGTTTTAAATAATTTTTAATAATTGGTAGTATTTTTTTTAACAGTAATAATTTATTGGTAAAAAACACAAATAAATTTTTGAATTATTCAGTTTATTATGAAATGATCATTGAATTTTATATCCAGCCGAATAAGTCACTAAATTTTTAAAATTGTATCAATTTAGCCACTGAATTTTATTTCTGATGATATTATAGGCGAAAAAATAACACGGATTGAGCGTAAAATTAAACCTAAAGTGTCTCTAACTGTTTGATTTAAAAAAAATACACGCACGTTAAGAGAAAATTACGTCATTTTCTTTTACCCTAACCGCGTTTGACTTTCTCGATGATATTCTTTTAACGTGTTTTTCTTAATCGGACACTTAGAGACACTTTGTGTTAAATTTTCTCATTCAGTCCACATCATTTTTCCGCGTAAAAAATCATCATAATTCAAATCCGGTGGTTAAATTGGTACAATTATAAAAATTTAGTGATTTATTCGGTTGGATAAAAAATTTAGTGACCATTTCCTGACAAACTGAAAAGTTCAGGAATTTTTTTTATACTTTTTGCCTAATTTATTAATATAGTTAAAGTACATAAATTCTAACAAAATATTAGAACAAACACCCAATAAAATAAAAAAGTCAAGTCCCGATATTAATAGTTGGTATTATTAAATAGATGTAGTAAAATGTTAAAATTTATTCATAGATAGAGATAGGTTTTTTAAATATAATAATTAGTTTTTTTTAAAAATATAATAAGTACTTTTAAAAAAATTGTTTATATATCTTGTTTAACCCTCAGTTCAATAACTAATTTTCCCAAAAAAAAAATCAATTTTCTCAATCCCAGTACATTTAATAATTTTAAATCTGTCATTTTTTTATAAAATAATATTTTTTTCAAATTTTTCTACTCATATATATCTCATCTATTAATCAAAACACACGTTCCTAAATTTCAAAAAAAAAAAAACAATTCAACCGTGAATGAACTAAGCCTAAGAAGAGAAACCATACACGTTCTGATGCCCAAAGATCCCAAAAGGGACTGGACCCCATAAAAGAAAAATGTATTCACGGTTGAGGCCGGTCCAAGAATTTCCCAGTACAATCTTCTTCAAATTACAGACTTTTCAAAGATATCAAAAGCTCCGGTAAAATTAACGGTGGGCTCTCAATAGAGCCATTATAAATGGCTTTTAATTTTTAGTTCCATGTCATCATTTAAACTGACCTCTTCCTTCATTCCTGAAATATTTATACGTTTTATTTTTTATATTGTAAGAGAATCAATATTTCCAGAAAAAAATTATTAAAAAAAATTAAAAAAATATATATATATAAAAAAATTAAACACATTAATCTATAATTTACATCTAAAATATTTAAATTTACATATTAAAAAATATATATAAAAAATAAAATTATAAATTAAATATTAAAAATAAAACGCATTCATTTTTTAAGAATGAGGTAGTGTATGTTAAAACAGAATACCGTATCTAACTCTAACGCTTGGACTATACGGCTAGTCTTAGATCCACCGAAAAGTGAAAAGGGCTGAAAAAAGAAGAAGTCCAACTGTCCAACCCAATCTGTAAATTATACTATCATTTTTAATATTTAATTTATAATTTTATTTTTTTAATATTTTAATATATAAAATCAAATATTTTTAATATAAATTATAAAATAGTATGTCTAATTTTTAAATATAATTTTTTAAGAATTTTTTTTAATGAATTCTTTATAATAATAATTTAATTTTTTTATAACATTAAAAAAGTAATGTACCAATTTTTTTTAAGATGAATGAAGTATTTAGTTCACAGCAACTAGCGCCAATAATTGAACAAACAATTTAAGGGTTCCTTTCATTAATTATTGAGTAGTACGGGGCTGTTTAAAAAAAGTGTTATAAACTGTATGTTGCCATCAGAATTCAGAGGAGACTTTGTCTGTTTTCATTTGGGTTGATCGAGTAGAATTGGGCCCTTAGAGCAGCTTAATTAAGTTTCAGTTCATACCGTTGAGAAACGGGCTTGTTTTAGTGGGCCGAAATTACTTTCCTCCTCATTCAAACAAGGTAACTTCTATTTTTAGGCCCGTGAAGAGGGCAGCTAAACCCAAGCTAAATACTTTATCCGTCCCTTAAAAGTTAAAAGTTATTATAATTTTTTTTCAATTATCCAAAAAAAAATTATTACATTTATTTTTATAAAAAAAAATTATATCAATTTTACTTTATTGTCTTTATTTTTTCTTTTCATTAAAAAAATCTATTTTTATCTTATATTTAAGTTTTACCTTTTTATCCCGAACACATTTTTTTTTAATGGATGAGTTAAAGTGGTGCATCTAAACAGAGATTAAGGGAGTAATGTTGATGTACATTTTTTTTCTTAATCGTAAGATTCATAACTAGGAAAATGAGGCAAAAGAACATGCGCGCAACACAGCTGGTTTGTTTTATTTTTTTTTTTTTTTAAGCAACTGCCTTAGATTTGTTACCTCAATTCATAAATTAAAACGTTTCCCTTCCGTTATGAGCATTTGATCTAATGATCATGTTCATGATGATATTTGTAGATATCTCGAGTTCGAGGCTCTGGTATTCTCAATCAGTGACGAAGTCCTGATTCAAGTATAAAGGTGAGGGAAAAAATATCGGCTAGTGCCGGTCTAGACTCGCGATTCATTGGCATGGGATTGCGGTTCGACGTCCTTAGGCCGCTATCCGGTAACCCTATCCAATGTATTTTTTTCTCTATTCAACATTTTCTCGTGGTGGTCGGCGGTGGTCTGACGGTGGTTGACGGTGGTCGGTCTGTGTTGTGAGTTTAGGTGAAGTTGAAATTTGTTGGGTAAAAGTGTTAAGTTTATTTATTAGGGATGTACCTAAATGATTAGGTTTAAAACTTACGGTGTAAATAGATTTTTTTTTTTTTTTTAAGTTGCTAAAATTATCATTTTCTTCAAAAAGTCTATTAAACTTAATGAAAAACGGATGAAAAATGATCACGAATTAAAAATACCTTTTAAAAATTAAAACGGGACCTTAATGGGATAAAAAGTTAAAACATGACCCAAGTTGGATAATAATTATAATTACAGGACTATGAGTACACTTTAACCGTTATTATTTAGATTTGTGATTGAGTTGGGTTTAAAGTTTTTAAGTTTGGTCTATTGATAAATATAAATTATGTGTATAAATCTATACATTGGATATAATTTATATATAAAGTTTAAATTAATCTCATAATTTATAAAAATGTACACTATATACTCCATCGTTTAAAAAATATTGGGAGTCACGATAGTCACCCCGTCATAACACAGCTCCACTGTGGGGTGGGGTAGGGTAAACCCCAACCCCACTAGACCACACGTATCACCCAATCCAATGCTCATGGTGATACCACCAGAATCAAAGATATTCGCACAACAGAAAGGCAGAAAGGCACAACCACACTCGACGAGAGCCACCTAGCTACATATGCACGAATATAGCCTAGGACCAAACCATTATGACGCGATGAAAAAGGAGCCCGAACAAGACAGACCGGTTGGCCAACCACTCATACAGAGAAACAACTAAGCCGTAACCCTAAGAGGTGCTAACCGTCAAACAATAGTTGTAACACGAACCAGCCAAGTCAAAGCAGCCCATTGTTGTCAGAGTGCAGACGAGCCGGCACCTAGCGGTAGCATACCTGTGATAAGGCAACGCTGGAGGAAAAGCAACCCAAAATAGGAGCGTGTTAGTAGACGGTGCCATGAGCAGGCGACACACGGCAAACCCAGTGTCTGACAAACGACAACGATCCATCGCTAGAGGGAGAGGAAAGCACAGAGGTTAATCCCATCAAGCCAACACCACCAATTGAATCGTGAAGGCTCAAGTGGGAGAAGGTTTGTGCGCTGAAAGAGCTATGAAGCTTCAGACAGATGGGGGAGAACCACCCAGCACGTCGATAAGGGGACAATCCGCCAGCTGAGCGACGGTTTCTCCAGAACGTCAAAGTTAATGAGCTAGAAACGGTGTTACCGTAAAGAACAAAACGAGGGTTTCGAGAAATCCATATTTCTCTGAATTTAGCTTCCTCGATGCATTTCTTGGATCGACTACCTATCTCAATATTGTTTGCTTTGCTAGATCGTTGGAGAGAAATAAAACAAAAAATTAGAGAGACTAGGTATGGGTAGAGCTTTTAGTAGAAAGTACAAGAAGAAAATTCTAGGATGGGATGAGAGATGGTTTGATGCAAGAGAATATAAGAAATTGGATGAATCATAAGATTCAGAGGTGAGCAACTTAGGTTGACGGGTAAAAATGGAGAAAAACTTAGATAAATGCTTATAATTACTCATTATCAAATTAACAGTTCTCACATATTATTTGTTTTCGATTAAATCACAAACATTTAAGAAATCAAACATGACCAAATTATAAAATTTGAAGATACATTGCTCTAATACTTAAATATATAATAAACGGTAAAAAATAAATTTATATTCAAAAAAAAAAAACAACGCACCAGATATCTAACCATATCGAGTAAAGTGCATCGGTAGTATTATAACTTTACTTTTTGTCTTATGGGAGTCTCACTTTAAGATTTTGTACCATTAAAGTCCCGTTTTAAAAGTTTTCATGCATTCATAATTCTATCATTAAATTTTTATGTTAATTTTTTAAAAAATGATAATTTTAGATACTAAACTTTTCTTAAAAACTCTATTTGTATCCTAAATTTTGAACCTAGCAATTTGATCACTTCTAACAATTATAAGCCCTAACAATTTCACCCTAAAATTTTCAACTTTCACCCTTAGCCCATCACTTTTTCGCCAATCGCCGGACCGCCGTAAAACCACCTAAAACCGCCCAAAATCACCGCAGGGTCAGGATCGCGGTTCTAGGTCATAAATCGGCATACAAAGGTTGCAAATCCACGACCTAGGTCTTGTAGGGAAAATGTAACAAATTGAATGTAAATATGGTAATTATACCATTAAATAAAATAAAAACAATAAATAAATGATAATAATTGTTCATAAAAAATGGTTCTCAGTACAATGCTCGAGTCATTAAAGTTTTGGTACACATTCACTTAAGTTCTTATTTCTTTTGATGTTTTCATTTACAAGCACTAAACAAACTTTTAACTTTTTTACACATTAGACATCAAGTTACACAATTTGAATCATTCTTATCCATGGATTATTAAAAAATATTATTTATTACTTCCATTTTCAACCTAACAACAAACTTTTTCCAGCAACAAGCTTATCAATGCACCAATGATGTGATTTTTTTTTCCCATCATCAACGAGTTTTTGTAAGAAATCTTTGGGACCCTTACCATTAAATAATATACCCCCACCTACTATTAATTGGTCAATTTGATTTTAATGTTTTAAAATTCAATATTCAATTTAAATTTTAACAAAGATAAAAATATTGAAATTTTTTACAAAAAATATATTTAGAAAATAAATATTGTAAATTATATTATGCATATGAATTGTTTAGCTTAAGATATCTAATGAAATTTTTGAAAAAGAAGTAATACTATTTTTTTGAAAGGTAAAATAATTTTTTTTTTTTATTAAATCAAAACCTAAACCTAGTAGTTCACTAAAAAGTGCAATGGGAAAATTAGAACAAAGAATAAAAACCTTGAGAGGTTATTGAGATTATAAAAGTAGTAGGAATTTACATTTCGAGAGCATAAATGAAAAAGAAAAAGGAATACAATCGTTTTTCTTCAAAAAAACAATTATAATCTCGAAAGTCTCCTAAATTTTCTGGAAAAATCTAGTAAGTTTGACTGATATGTGAAATATTGGAGTGGTTTTTTAATTAATGAATTTCTAGAAGGTAGGAAATAATAAAATATATAGTATTATGGAGATAAAGATGTATGCACTCAACTAGCAATTGATTCGGGGCCGGGGTGATGCGATCCTAGCTTTCTCCGCCTCTTTATAAACCCCCCCGCGACCCTTTCCCTTCTTCCACACCACACCAAGAACAACAACAAAGAAAACCCCAATCTCCCTCTCTCTTTCTAGATCTCTCCAGATCTCTCCCTCCCTCTCTCTCTCTCTCTCTCTCTCAGAGTATTTTGTTTTGAATGTTAGATTCATTGCAGGCCAGTAGCCTAGGGTTTGGATGATCGGCCGGCTCTCCGGGTGTTAAAATTGGTAAATTAATGAATTTCTGGAGGTGACAGAAGAGAGTGAGCACACATGGTGTTTTCTTGCATGCCTTAATTGTGCTTGAAACTATGCGTGCTCACTCTCTATCTGTCACCCCTTCTCCCATCCTCCCTATCATATACACTACTTAATTATATTACTATCAATTCATTATATATATATATATATATATATATATATATAATACTCTCCCTCTCTATATATATATTGTTGTCCAGTCCAGTACTGATTTTGTTTATTTTTATTGTTCACTGATTTCATTTGACCATCATAATCAGTACTGATAATTAAGTTTGCTCTTTTCGCTGATCCAGTCTGTAAATCAGCTAATTACGATCCACTTCCAATGAATTTCCAATCTGTGCCTTTCCTAAAAAAAAAAGGCAAATTATCATGCATGGCGGGTCCTTTCCTTGAATTTGACCTTTAACCTTTCAGATTTAGAATAATTAATCAATTTCTAATAATCCAAATTATGCTTTTGCTGTCTCTATGAGGAGACTGTACGCTCAGGGATTAATGTTTTATTATATATATATATATATATATGCTTTTTATGTCTTTCTAATACTAATTCACTCTATTTGATCATCAATCGACTTCATTTCTCATCAATGTTTTAATTATTTTGCTGTTGGTTAATTTACCGAAATCAGGGATTAATCTGAAATTTATCTCTAATTAGAACCAGAAATGAACATGAAATTTTGACTACTATATATCACTTTCCAGAGATCATGCTATAGGATTAGTTTTAATTACATGACTTAATTCCGGTTCACTTTCACTGTGTTATTTTACTTTAATACTAGTATATGGATTTGGATCTTAATTAGAGCTGCTGGGGACCAAATTCTGACAATTAAGAAATACTATTTCGTTTTTTGCTATCTTTAATCATTTATATCAGCTAGGTGTTTCGGGGCTCAATGTTCTTCATGGCACGTCTTTTACTGTTTAGTACAGTCTAGTTTATTTACCTAATTGAATGCTTCCACTTGTATGCTCATGTTCTTGCATGCTTTTATCTGAAACAGGTTGATTTTCTAATTCCAACAGAATTAATGACTACACCTATTTGATTTAAATTATAGCTATGATAGGGTAATGTTAAATGGTGCTCATTGGCATATAAGGTATATCATTTCCTTTTCTTCCACCTCTCCATATTTGTAATAATTATGGAGATCAGGATACAAGGGAAACAAATAGTACTAATTAATACTATTATTGAGCTGTTTTTCGTTAATAGAGAAAGACTAAGAATCGGACTACTAATGAATTCTCTAATTCCGTTTAAATCCCCACCTGATCTTCTTAATATGGATGGTATGTCGATCATAATCTCTTAATGCAGTTTCTAGCAACTTATATATGAGTAGTTGAGTACTTGTTATAATTGCTTGGGGCCGGTGGTATCTGTTCTTTTCAAGCTTTAATTAATACGTTGAGAATTTGTTTTCCTGGTATCTGTTCTTGTCAACCTTTAATACGTTTGATCAGAATTGTTTGGAGTGATATATTGCTTGGTAATTGCATCAACAGATCATGTGTAGCTTGCAAAGAAGGGAGGAGGAGGGGGGGGGATCAGTTTTCCAATCACCTTGATTTTGTTTTGTTCCTAATTTCCTTTTTGATGACATAAATTTACATATTCTTTGTATTGACTTTTTTCAGAAATTCATTATTATTAACCTGATGTGTATATGCCACTTCAGGAAAATTGTATTGGATTGAGCATTATATAAAGGAGTATTTGTGCTTCTAGTTAATTAAAAGTGATTGAATTAAGTGTAATTATGAGTAATGGTACCAACTTGTTTATTAAGAGAGCTAGCAATTAATTTTGTGGTCGTTGTTAAGAGAGTAGCATTGTACCTAGCTATTTCTGTGTAGCTGATGATCCCAAATCTTAATTTTATTGAAATTGGCACTCGATCGTGATTAATGCATGTTAATTACTCTCTTTCTTTGCATCAAATTAACATTATATGTTTATTCTACAAACTTGTTGTGGATATGTATGTTTCTGAAAGCTAAAGGGATGCAAGTGATGATGAAGAAAAGGAAAACAAATGAAAAGGAGTCTGCAAGGTGGCCTGGGGAGCTAGCTTGATCATGGTGGCTCAGGATCTGATGCCGCTTTCACGGGCCGCCCGTCGGGTTCATTCAAACCACTGGTGCATACAATGTGCCCACCACTTTACTAATGCTTGTCCACACTAGGGTTATATAGAGAGAGAACTGTTGCAATTTTTGTTAGGTTAATGTTTCAAATAGTTTTTTCCTTTTATGAATTGTTTTGTATATGCATTATACTTCTATATCACTATATGTCCCTTAACTTTACCTTGTATACCCGATTTTGTTAAAGATGATAACATATCAAATAACATAACGTTTTTAGAAGATGTTAACATATCAAATAACAATAGGTTCAACGTCATAAATTTAAGGAGTATTTTTTAAAATTTTAAAATTTTAGGTTAAATTGATTATTAGAATAGTGACATAGATTTCATATATTCTCTTTTACGGAATACTTCATTCGTTAACAAAGAAAAATTGAGTGGCAAATCTTATATTTGAGCTAAACATAGATGAAAATTTGTACTCTATATATTGCTCTTTACTCAATTAGACAATGAGTGAAACTAATTACAAATGCATCAAGTGTGATTATCACCAAAATCTATAATTATTTTACCCTAACTCCGTTAGTTGATCACTAGTGTGATTACTTATATTTTATTGCGGGAATAAAATCAATGAGAAAAATTGTATGATTATGTGTTCTGTGCATGCATTTTTTTTAATGGTTTTACATGCACTTTTTTTTTAAATCTCATAATAAGTATTTTATGAATTTTTATTTGTATAAATATCACACTTTTTTTTTCAATTTTATCTAAACCAAGAGAGCCTTACTTATTAGAATTTTTTAATAAAAATAAAATCACCTAAATTCATTGAATCATTTTCCTTCAACTTCTCAGCACATTATTACAATTTCAGAATTATGATATAAATGTAAATGACTAAATTAATTTTGGTATGAAAAGATAAAATTAACGAAATAGATATATGTTATTCCTAAAATGAATGTTAGATTTTTAATATTCATTAGATTTAAATTTACCTATATACTATGTCTTGGTAGTTTTTACTTAAAAAATAA
>JBBYHH010626766.1:0-10480 GCA_038382905.1 Daphne laureola
GGAGAAGCAGGAACAACCAGCATGAATGTCCAGACGCTAATGGAGGAACTCCCATTTGAAGAAATGTCATTCATGTTAGGGCAAAATAGCGGATGGCGTGCTAAGGTAAAGGTAACAGACAAGCAACTCCATTGCCTGCATATCTGGGAAGAGAATGGGCCGATCCCTGAGGTAGCATACCTCGGCTGTTCAATGTGTAAAATCAAGACAAATGAACGGATGAGGATCCATTGTACAGACTGCAAATTGACGGCTTGTCCTTCTTGCTCAGATTACTACATCGGTAAGAAGGTAAAACCCAGAGCCCTAGTGCCACCAAGGGCGACCGATAGTAGGGAGCAGCTCGTACGGGAATTACTTGATTACATTACCTACCTACTGTCTGAGAATGATCGGCTTTAGAAAGAACTGGAACTTGCAAAGATAGAAGCCCTAAATAGCACGGTGGAAGTAGAAAACCCAACAACATCTACGAAAGAAAGAAGAAGGGCAGAGATTGCCCAAGGAAAGACTAAGCAGAACGGAGAAGAAGAGTAAGAGAAGGTCAATGAAGTCATTGAGGTAAAATTCTTCTCCGAAAAATCAACCTGGAAGGCAACAACGCCAGTTGTCACCCAGAGGGTGCTTAATAAGCTCTTCAACATCCTCATCACATTCGAGATCCCTGGCATACCCCCATTTGCTCGTGGAGAACCTACTCGGTGAAATCGAGAAAATGACTTGGATTCAGTGGAGAATGACCTTCCAAGCAGAATATGAAAATCTGGTCGGATTTACTGATGATCCCCAGAACATCACCTTCCAAGTATGAAAGATATTTCTCTTGGAAGATTCCTACCAAGGTAGCACGGAAGAGCAAGACAGGGCCTATAGGGACCTAGAACGGCTCTCGTGCAAAAACATGAAGGACTTGTTCAATTATATGAATGATTTCAAGATCATAGGAGCAAAGACGGGACGCATGTACATATCCCCAGAACTTTCTGAGAAGTTCTTTCGAAAAATGCCCCATCTGATAGGCAAGGAACTTGAATATGCCTTATTGGAGAAAAATCCAGGATGCACCATTGGTGTAATTTCCAGGATTCATTTCTCCTATCAATATTTGGCAGAGCTATGCAAAAAGGTTGCACTCCAACGAGAACTAAAGGACCTCACTTTCTGTAGCAAAATTCCTATACCCGGATATTACAACTCCCCAAGAAAGAAGTATGGGTTAAGGAATGCAAGAACGTACAACGGGAAACCACATGACTCACACGTCCGATTTTTCTGAAAGAGGCATCCCGAAAGAGCAAGAAAGTGCAAGTGCTACATTTGTGGCGACGAAAGACACTTCGCTAGGGATTTCAGGAAGAAGATGAGGAACATAGCAAGGAAAGCTGTCCTAGACAACCTGGAGTTGCCTGAGGACTGGGATGTGGTCTCAGTGGATCTGGATGACTCTGACAGTGACGCAATTTGTAGCATCTCTGAAAGCGAAGTAGGTGCAACCAGCATGAACGTGAGAACTCTAATGGAAGAACTCGCATTTTAGGAAATGACATTCATGCTAGGGCAAGATAGTGGATGGCGTGCCAAAGTAAAAGTCACGGATGAACAACTCAACTGCCAGCATATCTGGGAAGAGAACGGGCCAATTCTTGAAGTTGCATACCTCAGTTGTGCAATTTGCAGAATCAAAACCAATGAGCGCATGAGGATTCATTGTGCGAATTGTAAGTTGACAGTCTGCCCCTCTTGCTCAGATTACTATATTGGCAGGAGAATCAAGCCAATACCGCTTGCACCATCAAAGCTTGATAATAAGGAACAACTCATTTGCGAACTGCTCAGCTACATCAATTAGTTACTGTCCGAAAATGATCGGCTTCAGAAGAAGCTAGAGCTGGTGAAATCGGATGCACCAAATAGCACAAAGGCAGCGGAAAGCCCAACAACATCCGCAGAGGAAGAGAGAAGGGCAGAAATTTCCCAAGGGAAATCTAAGCAGGATGGAGAAGACAAAGAAGAAGAGGTCGATGAGGTTATTGAGGTGAACGTGTTCTCCAAGGAATTCCTTGGGGCCGTCATTGGAAACAGGAGGATTAAGCTGCAGCCTCACGTTATCAAAAAGATCGTGGACTACAACGAGGAACAACTAAAAGATAAAAAGAGCCTAAGATCCTGGCTAGGCATTTTAAACTATGCCAGGTCTTATATTCCCAATTTGGGTACCATGTTAGGCCCGTTATACACAAAGACCAGCCCACATGGTGATAAGAGGATAAACCCCTCAGATTGGGCTTTAGTCAAACAAGTTAAACAGAAGGTCCAACAACTTCCGGACCTGGAAATACCACCAGAAGACTGCTACATCATCTTGGAAACAGACGGATATATGGAAGGTTGAGGAGGTATATGCAAATGGAAGCCCAAGAAATATGACCCAAGGTCGATGGAACGCGTGTGCGCATATGCCAGCGGAAAATTTCCCACAATCAAAAGCACCATAGATGCCAAAATCTATGCGTGCATGGAAACCCTTCAAGCCCTTAAAATCCATTACCTGGATAAGAGGGAGATAACCCTGCGAACTGACTGCCAAGCCATCATCAGTTTCTATAATAAAACTTCCACAAACAAACCATCAAGGGTTTGATAGCTAGGGTTTACTGATTTCATTACAGGAACTGGGGTCATAATACATTTTGAGCATATTAACGGGAAGCATAATACGCTCGCTGACTCTCTTTCTCGCTTGGTAGGTAAGCTCTGCAGGGAGGAATGCCAGGGTACAGACTTGTAGGAGGATCTCGCTCTACTGGAGCAAATGCTACTGGAAGTCTAGGGAAATCTAGTGAAAGAAGAGGAGCTGGCCAAGCATATCCAGGCAATTTTCACTATTCACAGGCCAAAATACAACAAGGTTTCGAGTTGGTTTGAGAAAGCCAACCAAGGGGCTGGGTGCCCCTCGACAGCAGGGACAACCGACAGTCATGGAGGGATGATGGAGTACAGCATCCCCCATACCAACCCAGGAGGATCAAATCAGGGATTACCGATGAGCCAATAGAGCTCGACATGAATTACAGAGGAGACTTCCGTGGCAGTTCCGATGAGGCTTTAGAAGAAGCCTGGAGAGTCTAGACCCAAAAGCTGAACTCCATTTCTCTCAGCGGAGATGTGCCAGTCTCTTCCCAGCAGAGACACTGTATGAGGACGGATGGACAGGGGTAAACCATCAGGTTTACCAGCACTACATGGAGGAACGAATCCTCTGTACCGAAGATGGGAAACAAGTGGACCTGCCCTTCGTCAATGAGCAAAGCTATGAAAGACTCTCAAGGGAAGGACTGCAGCACATCCACCTCGGACTTATCATGGTCTGCGTACATGCACTCCACCGAAGGGATGCAATAATAAATGCCCTGGTCGTGCTATGGGATACAAGATGGATAGACAACCGCGCTGTTATCGGAACCATGGAAGTGGATCTCATGGCTGGAACACACCTAGTGTACATAGCCCCCAACATAATGCTCAGGCTTGATGATTTTTACAATCACCTGGAACTTTGCATCCAAACCCATGGATTTGAAATTGGGCAAGGAGGCGAGAGTAACTTACTCATCACTCGCTCTCTCATCGGCAGACTTACAAAGACCAGCTATGCTGGGTTTCGATACAACGTACAGAATGTATCTGACTACCTAGATGCTAGCAACGACATTCAGGCGGTACCCGGTGAGCGACACACCACCACGGAGCTACAAAGCCGATGGTGGATACTTAAACCCGTCAGAGTGTATAGTCCACAGCAGCCAGCCGTGGCACGACTCAATACAAGAACAGATGGCTCGGTCGCCATCCGGTTCATAGAGTATGGCCCGACAGCCAGATAAAACCAACGCACGTACAACCATGAAGATATTAAAGAAATGGAAGGAGATGTGGAGCAACACGCACTCGTCACCTTTCATGACTTTGTTTAGAACAGGGAAAATGATCATCAATAGGATGATCAGCAGTGGGACACCCTCGGTCAGCCCAGCGGCAAGTATGATTATTAGGTTAAGTATAGTGCACCCCCTAGCGCTTCTATACCAATTGAAGAGATCGTCGCAACTGGATGGGGAGAAGAACATCACTTCCATAAAAACTCAGAGGATGACGATGACGATGACCCATTCGCAGTCATCAAAATCCTATCCGCCCAACCATGGGAGGCCCCAGTCTTCCCAATCCATTCCTCTCAACAACCACCACAATGAGATCCTTGCCCCACCAACTCGGACACTGAAGAGGAGCCTGAATGGATCAATTCATTCTCCGTGAAGTGTAGTGGACAGATAATAGGTACAGCAGAAACCACACTAGTCATCGGTGGAGAGCAAGAGCTGGACTACCCTAAGCTCAGAAAAATGGAAGAAAAAACACTAATGAACTCCTCGACGGCGGACTCATCGACCACCTGAATTCCTCACGATTCTACCATGGGACCAGCTCAGTACCCGCCAGCCTCCTTCATACCTTCTACGTCGAGGGCACAATTACCTTTTATCTTGGAACAGATACAAGCTAGGACCGGAGGACTTAGAGGATGGAGGAATGATGAGCAGTGGATACTTCCTCCAGATCTGCATATATCAGGAACAATGCTGGTACTCCCAGAAGACATCGGATTATATGAAGATGTAATCTCTCGATGAGAGTCCATTACCATCAACCTCCTTAATGAGAAGAGTTCGATGAAAAATGAACCTAAGCTGCGATTCGTGGAAAATCTACTCGGTGAAGTCGAGAAGAAGGCCTGGATTTAGTGAAGAATGGCCTTCCTAGCAGAATATGAGAATCTGATCGAAATTGCTGATGAGCCCTAGAACATCACCTCCCAAGTCCGAAAGATATTTCTGTTGGAAGACCCTTACCAGGGCAACACCGAAGAACAAGACAGAGCCTATTAGGACCTGGAATGACTCTCATGCGATAATATGAAGGGCCTGTTCAGTTATATGAACGATTTCAAGATCCTAGCAGCCAAGACGGGATGCATATACATATCCTGAGAACTCTATGAGAAGTTCTTTCGGAAGATGCCTCCTCTGATAGGCAAGGAACTCGAGCAGGCTTTTTTGAAGAAATATCCAAGATGCACCATCGGCGTAATTCTAAGGATTCATTTTTCCTATCAATATTTGGCGGAACTATGCATGAAATATGCACTTCAACGAGGACTCAAGGACCTTACTTTCTGTGGCAAAATTCCTATACCCGGATATTGCAACTCCCCAATGAAGAAGTACGGGTTAACGAAGGCAAGATCATACAAGGGAAAACCACATGACTCGCACGTCTGAGTTTTCCAAAAAAGACATCCTGATAGGGCCAGGAAGTGAAAGTGCTACATATGTGGTGACAAAGGACACTTCGCTAGGGATTGCAGAAAGAAGACAGGAAACATAGCAAGGAAAGCTGTCCTGGACAACCTAGAATTGCCTGATGACTGGGATGTGGTTTCAGTGGATCTGGATGACTCTGACAGCGATGCGATTTACAACGTCTCTGAAGGAGAAGCAGGTGCAACCAGCAGTGGCATTCGAGCAGTACCAGGCGAGCGACACACCACCACAGAGCTACAAGGATGATGGTGAATACTCAAACCCGTTAGGATGCATGGTCCACAGCAGCCAGCCGCGGCACGCCTCAGTACAAGAATAGATGGCTCGGTCGCCATCCGATTCACGGAATATAGCCCGGCAGGCAGAGACAGTCAACCTCTATACAACCAGAAGGACCTCGAAGAAATGGAAGGAGATGTAGAGCAGCAGGCGCTCCTCACCTTCCATGACTTCATCTGGAACAGAAAAGAAGATCATCCGCAGGACGATCAGCAGTGGGACACCTTTGGCCAGCCTAGCGGCAAATATGATTATTACGTAAGGTATAGTTCACCACCTAGTGCTTCTATACCAATTGAAGAGATTGTCACCACTGGCTGGGGAGAGGAGCCACACTTCCATAACAACTCAGAGGATGACGATGACCCATTTGCAGTCATCAAAATCCTAGCCGCACAACCACGGGAGGTCCCAGTCCTCCCAATCTATTCATCATAACAGAAACCACGGTGGGATCCCTCCTCACCTATATCAGACACTGATGATGACCCTAAATGGATAAATCCATTCTCAGCGGAGCATGGTGGGCAGACACGTGTAGAAACCGCGCTAGTCATCGGAGAACAAGAGCTGGACTACCCCAAGCTCAGGAAGATAGAGGAAAAACCGCTAATGAATTCAACGATAGATTTGTCGGTCACCAGAATTTCCCAAGACTCTGCCATGAGACCCACACAGTACCCGCCAGCCTTCTCCATACCTTCCACGTCAAGGGCACAACCACCTCTGGTCCTGGAACAGATACAAGCTAGGACCAGGGGACTCAGAGGAGGAAGGAACGATGAGCAATGGATGCTCCCACCAGCACAACATGTATTAGGAGCAATGCTGGTACTCCCAGAAGATATCAAATTATATGCAGATGTAATCTCTCAATAGGAGTCTATCACCACCAACCTTCTGAATGAGAAAAATTGGACAGAAAATGAACCCAAGCTGCGATTCATGGAAAACCTGCTTGGCGAGATCGAGAAGAAAGCTTGGATTCAGTGGAGAATGGCCTACCCAGCAGAATATGAGAATCTAATTGGGATTGCCGATGAACCTCAGAACATCACCTCCCAAGTTTGAAAGATATTCCTGTTAGAGGATTTCTTCCAAGGCAGCACTGAAGAACATGATAGGGCTTATCAGGATATGGAAAGACTTTCATGCGATAACATGAAGGACCTGTTCAGTTATATGAATGATTTCAAGATCCTAGCAGCCAAAACGGGACGCATGTACATGTCCCCAGAACTTTCTGAGAAGTTCTTCAGAAAAATGCACCCTCTGATAGGCATAGAACGCGAGCAAGCATTCTTGGAAAAATACCCAGGATGCATCATAGGCGTAATCCTAAGGATCCATTTCTCCTATCAATACTTGGCTGAACTATGTAAGAGACCAGCACTACAACGAGGACTAAAGGACCTCACTTTCTGCAGCAAGATTCCTATACCCGGGTATTACAACTTCCCAAGGAATAAGTACGGGTTGAGGAAGGCCAGGTCATACAAAGGGAAACCACATGACTCGCACATCCGAGTCTTCTGAAAAAGACATCCTGACAGATCCAAGAAATGCAAATGCTACATCTGTGGAGACGAAGGGCACTTTGCTAGGGATTATAGAAAGAAGATGAGAAACATATCAAGGAAAGCAGCCCTGGACAATCTTGAATTTCCTGAAGACTGGGATGTGGTTTCAGTAGACCTGGACGACTCTGATAGTGACGTAATCTATAACATCTCTAAAGGAGAAGCAGGTGCAACTAACATGAATGTAAGGACTCTAATGGAAGAAATCCCATTTGAAGAGATGACATTTATGCTAGGACAGGATAACGGATGACGTGCCAAGGTGAAGGTTATGAATGGACAGCTCAACTGCCAGCACATCTGGGAAGAAAACGGGCCAATTCCCGAAGTTGCATACCTCAGTTGTTCAATGTGCAAAATCAAAACCAATGAACGCATGAGGATCCATTACGAAAACTGTAAGTTAACAGCTTCCCCCTCTTGCTCAGATTACTATATTGGCAGGAAGATCAAGCTAAGGCCGATGGCACCATCAAAGCTTGATAACAAAGAGCATCTCATTCACGAAATGCTCAGCTATATCAATTATTTGCTGTCTGAGAATGATCGGCTCCAGAAGAAACTAGAGTTGGTGAAGTCGGACGTCTCAAGTATCACAGGGAAAGTGGAGAATCCAAAAGTACCCATAAAAGAAGAGAGAAGGGCGGAGATCACCCAAGGAAAATCCAAGCAGGACGAAGGAGAAGAAGAAGAGGCCGATCAGGTTATTGAGGCAAAAGTCTTCTCTGAAGAATCAACCTGGAAGGCAGCGGCGCCAGTTGTCACTAAGAGAGTGCTCAACATGCTCTTCAACATCCTTGTTTCATTCGAGATTCCTGGCATACCCCTATTTGGTATCAAAGCCATACTCGACACTAGTGCTACAACATGCTGCATAGACAAGAATGCAGTGCCAAAGGATGCCCTTGAAGAAAATAGCTACACAGTATTCTTCAATGACATCAACTCTAGGCAAGCTGCAAATATGAAATTGAAGAACGGTTCAATGGTGATCGGGGAAAACAAGTTCAGAATCCCCTTCACCTACAGCTTTGACATGGGAATGAAGGATGACATCCAGATGTTGATAGGATGTAACTTCATTCGATTGATGTATGGCGGAGTCCGCATGGAAGGAAACACAGTCACATTCTACAAAAAATGTGACAACAATCGATACTCGACCAGATACGGAGGTTTCCGCCCCAATAATTCAAGAATTGGACCTCTCCGGGGATGAATATTTGGAGATCCAGGAGATGGTCTACTACAACTTGGGCCAGAGCAGCCTGAGTTTTCAGAAGAAGTTCAGCCTACTACTGGACAGGCTGACAATTTTGGGCTTTATTGGTGAAAGCCCACTAAAGCATTGAGCCAAGAATAAAGTCCTGTGTAAATTGGACGTTATCAATCCGGACCTCACCATTCAGGACAGGCCCCTACAACATGTTACCCCCGCTATGGAAGAAGCATTTAGCAGGCATATTAAAGCCCTGCTAGAAATTAGAGTGAACAGGCCCAGCAAGAGCAGACACCGTACCATGCCCATGATCGTCTACTCAGGAACCACAGTTGACCCACAAACTGGCAAAGAAGTCAAAGGGAAGGAAAGAATGGTCTTCAACTACAAGACATTTAATGACAATATGTATAAAGATCAGTATTCCCTCCCAAGGATAAATACAATCCTCAAGCGGATCGGCAACAGTAAGGTCTACTAGAAGTTTGACCTCAAGAGTGGTTTCCACCAGGTGGCAATGGACCCAGAAAGTATCTCATGGATGGCCTTTATCAGCCCAAGTGGGCTTTATGAATGGCTTTTCATGCCATTCAGCCTGAAGAATGCTCCAGCGGTATTCCTCTTTCTAGGATGTTTGTGTATAACGGGCCTAACATGGTATCCAAATCTGAGGGCTTCATCCTCTTATCACCATGTGGGCTGGTCTTTGTGTATAACAGGCCTAACATGGTATCCAAATTGGGAATGTAAGACCTGACATAGTTTAAAATGCCTAGCCAGGATCTCAGGCCCTTTTTATCTTTTTGCTGTTCCTTGTTGTAGTCCACGATCTTTTTGATAACGTGAGGTTGCAGCTTAATCCTCCTGTTTCCAATAACAGCCCCAAGGAATTCTATCTCCAGGACTGCGATCTTCATCTTTCTAGGAGATAGAACCAGACCATTTTTCTCACAGATGCCAAGCATTATTCCCAAATGCTTGGCGTGGTCTTCCTCATTAGCGGAGAATACCAGTATGTCATCGATGTAGACTGCTATAAAGGCCTCAATACCTTTAAAGCAGGTGTTTATCTTTCTCTGGAATACCGCTGGAGCATTCTTCAGGCCAAATGGCATAACAAGCCATTCATAAAGTCCACCCAGACTGATGAAGGCTGTCCATGGGATGTTTTCATTGTCCATCGCCACCTGGTGGAAACCGCTCTTAAGGCCAAACTTTGAGTAGACCTTGCTGTTGTCGATTCGCTTGAGGATTGTATTTATCCCAGGAAGGAAATACTGATCTTTATACGTATTATCATTGAGCATCTTGTAGTTAAAGACCATTATTTCCTTCCCTTTGACTTCCTTGCCGGTCTGCGGGTCGACTGTTGTTTCTAAATGGATGATCATCGTTATAGTGCGGTGTCTGCTCTTACTAGGCCTGATCACTCCGATTTCCAGTAGGGTCCTGATATGCCTACCGAATGCTTCCTCCATAATGAGAGTAACGTGCTTTAAGGGCCTGTCCTGAATGTTGAGATATGGGTTGATAATATCTAGGTTACACAGGACTTTGTTTCTGGCCCAATGCTTCAGTGGGCTTTCGCCAATAAAGCCCAAACTTGTCAGCCTTTCTAGAAGTGTGCTGAACTTTCTTTGAAAACTTGGGCTACTCTGGCCTAAGTTGTAGTACACCATCTCCTGGATTTCCAAATATTCATCACCGGAGAGGTCCAATTCTTGGATTGCAGGGGCAGAGACTTCCGTATCCGGTCGGGTGTCAATTATTGTCACATTTTTGTAAAATGTGACCATGTTTCCTTTCATACGGACTCCGCCATACATAGCTCGAATGAAGTTGCATCCTATCAGCATCTAGATGTCATCCTTCATTCCCATGTCAAAGCTATAGGTAAAGGGGATTCTAAACTTGTTCTCCCTGATTACCATTGATCTGTTCTTTAGCTTCATATTTGCAGCTTGCCTGGATTTGATGTCATTGAAGAACACTGTGTAACTGTTCTCTTCAAGGGCATATTT
>JBBYHH010626877.1:0-10479 GCA_038382905.1 Daphne laureola
TTCATTTTCCTTTTTCGAACCTCCGACGATCGCCCGCCCTTCGGTGCGGATCGCCCATGGTTTACCTGCAACACCCGGAACTTGGAAAACCCTATTTCTTTCTACCACCGTTCCATCGAAGCCAACCATGCTAGTTCAATCACCAGCATACTTCATCAATACTTCAATATCATACACTTAACAACACTCAAAGTGCAATTGAATTCAAAATTAAAAACTTCCACGTACCTTAATTCATGTGACAACTCGGCCTCCGGCCACTCTCCTCTGGAAAATAAATTTCTACCAAAAGTGGGTGTAACACATAATATGAAATATCATTTCCTTAACCAATATTTATCCTTTATATCTTCCCAATAGTTACCATTCTCATTTAATGTTCATTTTCCTCTAATTTTTTAAAATGACCATTTTACCCCCTCTAACTGAAATTTGTAAAAATGGGCCAGGACTCACGTACCAATATCAAAGTGTGAAATCCCGTGGTAATGGACCTCAATAGAATCTCAAGAAATGGGAATTAACAGAAAATATGTCCCGCACGTCCGAAATAAAGTCCCGGTTATAGCAGAATCTGACCATCGGGCAAACTATATCGAAAAGTTACCATCCGCCCACGGTGACTGTAACATATGCAGTTGCCTGACTAACAAGACTTAGAGTGATGATAGTAATATGTGATCAGTGTGTTGATAGAACAAGCTATAAACCTTCCTTTTTCTTAGGAAGTATCACACTATCGGTGATGTAGAATTAGTGCAACAACACCAATAATTGTAGTTAGTCTATGAAATCTCTAATGAGTAACCCTTTTACAAGAGATGATGTCATGAAAAAAGGCCTCTTCCTCCTCCATGTGGAGTATCACACTGTGATTGATGTAGAACTCATCTAACAACACCAATATGTGTAGTTTATCTATGAAATCTCTAAAGAGCAAACCTTTTACAAAAGATGATGTAAAATAGAAGGCTTCTCTATAATGACTCTCTGTAATGAGTCAAAGTTGTTGAGGTTAATCTATGACTATGAAATCTTTGTAAGTTTTGGGTCGAGAGTGTTTCTAATCTTGAATGACAGCAGGAGAAGTCTTAGCTCTGTACATATGATTAGCTTGATTATATAATCAATTGCTTCATGTCCTTCTTTATCTTCTATATATAGGCTCCAGAATACATTGAAATGGTGTAGGAGCATCTTCAAGATCCTTGGTAGTTGTTTAGCTTGAATAATTTTCATTTGGAGTGCTTTTTGAACATTGAATTATCCGTTGAAACTCCTTGGGATTTTCTATCATTCTCCATCTATGCGTGGATGAAGACATACTTCAATAGCTTGATGGAATTTCTCTTTAATCTTTGATCCTTTTGAGCTCGTCAGACTTGAATTTCATCTCACATGTCTTTAGCTCAGTAGTGGAGTGGATGGCTTCATCTTTGATTGGTTCATGCACTGTAAAAATTAAATTTTGCATCTTGTGCAAATATCCATCAACGCGTTGATGCAAAGTGCATCACACACTTTAAAGATCTTTTTTCCTTTTTTGATCTGATTACATGTCGAGATCTTTCTTTTTCTTCACGATCTGATCTAATTTCAAAATTACGGTTTCCATATCTTCATTCTTTGAAATCTTCTTTTTGATCTCCTATGAATATCGCTAAGAAACAAGTCCACATTAATCTTGAAAATTAAATCTTGACTTATTTTTCTTTTCAATAACTTGCAATTGTATCCAAATAACTTTAAGTTTAACACCGAGAACAAGTAATTTTAATCAAGACCTTGAAATTATCGTAACTTTACAAATTAGTCTTCAAGGTTTTGGAATCATCAAAATATATGATAGGAGTCAACAAAGTCAACACCTCGGGGCCTGTTAAGGGAGTTTATAAGGATCCAATTATGGGTTCCTCTGCTGTCACCGGTGGAAATATCCCTATGACCATTATTACGAAGGCCAACCCAGTCATCTGACTAATGTTGAAGTCAGTGAGAACTTGAAAGAGTCATCACAGCTTCAATAGAAGCGCAGACGCATCATTTTGGAAGGTAATGTTGTAACCCCATATTTGTAGTTTGAGATTGTTTATATATTTGTTGATATCCCTTATGCTATGTGGAAGATGAGGATCTAGTAGATTCTGAAGGACCATTGACCTCCCCCAAGATCGATATAGGAAATATGGTTATGGTTGAGGGTGAGAAGACATATTCTACAATGTAGATTTCAACTCCTTTCGGCTTTATGGAAGATGCAAGGAAGAGAGGTGTTTCCCTAGATGTGGTGGTTAAAGTCCCTCATAGCTATGAGGGTTTGGAATCTATGTATAATCCCATCTGTTTGTGCAACTGTCAGAAGATTTCTCGATGATAATGTTTTGAGAACAAAGGGTGGAATCACAAGGCTTGGGACCCCGTTATGGGTTTAACCAATAATGAGTTCATTATCCTTGCTGTTAAGGATACTCGTTGGTGAGCCATGGAAGGCATACTACTTCATTGGGATAAACATTTATTTACCAGATCGATGGAGTCTACATAAGACATGACAGAGCATATGATGACCAACTTTGCCTTTATAAGCACTTTGTACTTTTCTTTACCACTGTTATTTGCTCTTTGCATTTGCTTTTGATATTGTGCTTCCTACTTTTGTAGTCCACCATTTAGGTATATGGTGTTTTGGAGAGGACTATTCAAAACAGTAATACCATCAAGGATTTGAGTGCTCATATCTAGACCCTCGAGGATAAGGCCAACATCTCAAAAGAGCTTAAGAATCTGAAGAATGCCCTTTTACTAAGGGGAAAAGATGTCGACGCATTAAATAAGGCCCTTGATGACAAGGAAAAGGCTCATGCTTTAAGGGTGAAGCAACTTGAGTCTCGAGTGGGATTTCTTGAGAACACAGAGTCTACAGCCAGGTCGAGTGTGTTGCAGTAACAATCTTTTCTATCCATTTATAAACTTCAGGCTGAGCATAAAGGTTTAGCCATCTGGCTACTATAGAAGGATGTTGAAGATTTGGTGCTCAAAGTGTTTGCAAAATAAGGAAGCTAGAGTAACAAGGAGCACATGGTGCACACATTGCACCTAGGCATGAACGAGAAAAAGGTGGCAAGTCTGTACCATCAGAGGTACCAACTAGGTAACCAATTTCATCATTCATGTAGACTTTGTTGACTTATCCATATATTTTGATGATTTCAAAACCTTGAGAACTAAATTATAAAGTTTTGATAAAGTTAAGGATTTGAGAAATCATTCTTGTTCTCAATTTTCAACATTTAATTGTTGGGTTAAAATGATAATTTTAGGATTAGTTATAACATGGAAACATGTTATTTCATCAAATACAACCCACAAGCATGTTTGATACAATTGCATGTTGTTCACGTACAAAACATGATTCATTACATACATATAATTTTAGAGTAGCACGATGTCTTTAATAAATCATGCTTCCTTTATTCATATGCATCCAATAACATGGAAGAAGAAAAACCCTAGCATGGTACTAAAAAAGGGAAGAAGATGAGTACATTGCACCAGGAAAAACAAAAAAAGAAAGCTTATGTTCCTTGCTCCAAACATAAGCTCCAAGGCTCCTTTATTCTTCTCCAACATGGGGCGGATCTTGAGGTTATGGATTAGGGGAAATTAAGGTGAATAACCTTAATATTATTCCACTCATAATGATATAACGAAAGCTCCTAAGTTTCAGACTAAAGAGGTAGATAAGAGAGGAGGGCAATGCTGTGAAGGGATGGTTTGAAGTGGGTGCCTTCATAACCTATCTATAGGTGATGAAAGAAGGCCAATGGGGGGTCACAACACCTCTTCATAGGTGAATTCATCTGTCCCCAGGGTACATTGTTGACTTTGTTGCCTCTTACAACATTTTTTGATGATTCCAATACTTTGAGGACTTATTTACAAAGTTTTGATAAATTCAAGGTCTTGAGCAAGATTACTTGTTCTTGGTTTAGAAGCTTAAATTTTCTGGGATACAATTACAAATTATTCAAAAGAACAAGAAATCATGTGTTATTTGGTTAGTTATGAACATTTTGGCATATATGTGTTTATCTCCAAATTCATGATTAATGCAAACTTATTTCTTAGCCACATTCATAGGAAAATAAAGGATGTATGTCAAAGACCAAGTATATGGAAACAATCAGGTGGAAATCAAACCAGATCCCAATGAAAATGGAATAGAAAGATTCAATTAGATCACAAAAGAAAAGAAATCTCGGAAGCGTGTGATGTAGCAAGCAACAACGCGTTGATGGTCATTTTCTCAAGATACACACTTCAAGTTTTAGAAGCCATGAAGCAATCAAAGATAAAAGATGAAGCTATAGTTTTGAGAGAAGCTATATAAGATTGAAGCTCTCAAACTTATCATGATTGAAGAATAAAATTGATCAAGTTATTGAAGCCAGTCTTTATCAATGCATTGATGGAAGATGACAGAGAAATTTAAAGAACTGTAATGGCTAAATTTAATTCGTCAAACGTTTGAAAATATCTAAAATGTAAAGTATTCAAGAACGATTACAAGAATGTTACAGTCACCGCCGGCGGATGGTAACTTTATGGTATTTTTGTCCGATGGTCAAATTCTGCTATCGTGGGGACACGCTTTCCGATAATTCCCATCTCCCAAGATTTTGTTTGAGGTCCATCTACACGGGATTTCACTTTTGATATTAATACGTGAGTCCCGGGCCATTTTACCAAATTTTAGTTCCAGGGGCAAAATGGTCATTTTGAAAAATTGGAGAAAAATGGATAACTATTTTAGGAATATAAAGTGGCGCAAAGTGGGAGTAGATATTTGGGTAATATTGTGAGATATGAAAGTATATACATATACTCCATGATATATATATATATTATATAAGTAAGTGGGATACACATGTCACCATGGTATGGTGTAGGAAAAGTATTTTATGATTAGTATGTGGTGGTGAATATTTATGGAGTGAAAATGATTGTAATTTTTTTGTGATATGGTGAATTAAAACAAAAGAGAGGAAAATAAATCATTTTTGTCTAAGTTCTTTCCTCTTTCTTCTCCTTCTTCTTCGCCGATTCTGTCATTATTCTTCTCTTCAAGGGCTCCTTGCTTAGCTTCAATCTCCACCAAATCTTCAAGATTAGTTCAAGATTCAAGAAGGTAATAATTTTTTCTTGAATATTTCATGAAGAAATTAAGTTTAGAAGGTATTAAACTTCATTTCTTCTATTCCCTCTATAAGCCGAATTTGAAGAGGAATTTTGGAAATTCTTCTTCAAGAATTTCTTCAAGAATTGCTTAAGGTCGGCATCAATTTGAGGTTATCTTGAAGTGTTGTTAAGCTATCCTACTCTATTTCTTCATGTTGGTTGAAGATCATGAATTAGGTGAGCTAGAGTTTATGTTCATGAATCAAAATTTACAGTGAGTTGAAAGTGAAGTTCTAAAGTGTTAATTGGATGATTATGAACACATTTCGTGCTTGGAGCTATCCTTGATTCATCATGGTTGGTCAATTAGGATGTTGGCCAATTTTGAGGATTGATGGATATATGTTGATTTTCTTTGATGAATTGTGGAAATTGGATTGAATTGGAGTTAGAATTGAGTTTCTAAATTGAAATGGGGATGATTGGAGTATTCTCCCTTAATTGGGCTATTTTGGCCGAATTTATGAAGCATGATCCAATGTGGATGTTCTTTGTTAGTGTGAATTAAAGTTTATTTAGTGATGCTTTGAGCTCCTAAAATCATTGTTGAATTGTTGAGAAAAACTCTCTTGGTGTGTTTTCCTATGTTGGCCGAAAATGTGAAGTGGTTACAAGGTTTGGTGTTGGTTGATGTGAGATGACAAATTATGGTAGAAATGAGCTTATTTGATGTTAAGAGAACATATGGTAACATTTCAGTTGGTTGGTCATTTTTCCATGAATTGGCCAAAAATGATAAGTTTCTTTGAATGTTGGATTTTGATCAATGGATTGAGGAGTCAATTCATTTCATTGTATGATTGTTTAGTGTCATTTCTGGTGGCTGGGAATCGTGAAAATTCAACCGAAACTCTACCGGATTGTCATTAGTGTATGATCGCCTCGGGTTGCCGCTTGAAGTTGAGTTTCACTAGGTAAGGATTCAACTCTCTTTATATGCATTTTGGAGTGCCTTTATGCATGTCGAGTTAGTTGAAGCTAGTTCTGGGTTGAGGGTGGGGCCCGGTGACCCCCAGGGCTAGTTACATGGGAAGGTTAATGGTATGCGGGTTTGATGCTCGGGAAGCTTACTTAATGATCATGGTGATCAATTCTGTGATGGTAGTGTGCATTGGTCAATGGTTGACCAATTATGTGTGATCATGGTGATCAATTCTGTGATGCTAGTGTGCATTGGTTAAAGGTTGACCAATTATGTGTGATCATGGTGATCAATTCTGTGATGCTAGTGTGGATCGGTCAATGGTTGACCAATTATGTGTGATCATGGTGATCAATTTTGTGATGCTAGTGTGTATCGGTCAATAGTTGACCAATTATGTGTGATCATGGTAATCAATTCTATGATGCTAGTGTGCATCGGTCAATGGTTGACCAATCATGTGATTATGACAGTTTTACGGGAACCATAACCCCTCGCTGGTACCATGCATCTGTTTGTATATGAACCTCATGTTGTGCTATGAAAGTCTCTAGAGGCTGTCATATCTATTACGCCCGATGGGATGTATATATGTTCATCTAGTGGGATGTATATATGTTCGTCTGGTGGGACATCTGTATTTGCATATCATTATACATTTGATATTTATGTTATATAACTTGTTAGTACATGACATACTAACCTTTTTGTGCAGGCTGTGTTTTCAAACCATTGTCCTTACCTAAGCCCCTACTGAGTTCTCTCGAGGACTCACCCCTTTATGATTATACTTTTTCAAGAGCTGGTGATAAGCAACCTGGGGAGTACCTCCGTTAGATTTTCTGTGATTTTGTACTAGAGGTACATATAGCTCCTTGGTCAAATTCTATTTTTGTTTCGGGGGTGACCTCGGTTGAGTCTATTATATGGTATTTGAGTACTTTGGATGAGTACATACGAGATGACTAACGATTAACTCTTCTGTTTGTGTTCAGCAAGAGCAGTAGTATATCGAGGTGATAGTCGGTATCCTTGGCGATCCCTACCACCTGAGCTTAGTATGTATTCCGTTCTGTCGAGTTCTGGGCTCTGTAGGCGTAGTATGCATATGTACATGAAGTTTAGAAAGCATTTTGGAATTTGATCATGTGTTTAGATGCTTTGTAATTTTGGGATGTACGTTCACATGATCAACTGCTTTATGATTTCTGGATGTTTTATTTTACTCGGGGAGTACTTGCCCAGTTCAGTGGAGGGCAAGGCTCCTTTCTGGTGTATCTGGTGTTGAGCGAAGCTCAACTTTATGATTTGTGAATGTGCGATTCGTATGTCTGTGATCATTTCAAAGTGTAGGTTTCAGGCATTACGGGACCGGGTTATGGATCCCCCACCACAATGTGGCCTTGTCCGATGTCATCCCCCTCCGTGCTTCACACCGGCTTCCGCTGAGAGGCTGACATAAATTACCTTTTTACACTTTAGAATTTTTTTCTTTAACCCTTAAGTTACCTTTCTTCAAACTTTTAGCCTCTAAGTTTAAACGGTACAAAAAACACCACCTCCATGTCTGAACTGACCAACTTCATGACGCCCAACTCTTACAAAAAACCGGTGCAAACAGAGATGAGATCTGGCCTTGAGGTGGAGCGACGCCGCCACCATCACCACCGCGATCTCGGCTTGCTCTTTGGTTACGTACCTTTCTGTTGGTGAATGAAAAAGGCTAATGATGATGGTGGTCTGCTGGGGCTGGGTATCCAGATCGACAGGGAAGGTCGTCAATAGATAAGGGAACGGGATAGGGGAAGGGGTCAATAGATGTAGGTCTCGATCCATGTTCAGATCTACGTTTGTGGGTTAATTGAAGAGAGGAGAGAGTAGATGGGTTAGGGTTAAGGTCTGCCATTGTTATCTCTACAACTCTGTTGTTGGTTCCTATCTCGAAGACGAATTCAAACGACGATAAGGGGACTTCTCAAGGAGACATATATCAGAGATTGTGTTGACCGAGCAGTGGTGGTGGGGGCGCTCCAGCTCGCTTTCTCAATGAAAAAACTAGTGCTAGAGGCCCTATATTTCTCTTCAACATATCTGAAGAAGATAAAGAAGATAAAGGAAAAAAAGTGTCAATCGATGAGTACGAGTGCCTTAATTGGCTCGATTAGAAGAAATCTGATTTGGGGGAGCTCCAGCTTGGAGTGATATGCGACTGGAACTCGAAGCTTGGAGTGATTTGTGGCGGCGTGCTGGTGGTGGTTTGGCTGCTGGCGTCAGAGTATTTATGCAACCAAATTGTTGATGACACTGGCACCATCTCTAATCACGTCTGGGCTGAATGCTAGTTCGATTGTGAGCATCAGCTTCGTCGACAAATATGGAAGGAGAAGGTTGATGATTGTTTCTGTCACTACCCCCCGTCCGGGACGGTGTGGAAGCGCGCGGTCACATAAGGAGCGGCGCGTGGGAATGATGACATGTAACATGATAAGAATAATAACTCAAATCTCGAGCCCTAAAATTCATATATATAATGTACGGAAGCAGAAAACCATGTACACTTATCCCCCATCACAATGTGGCCCTATCCGACATCATCCCCCTCCCTGCTCCGCACCGGCTTCCGCTGAGGGGGTGAAAAAAATTACCTTTTTACCCTTTAGAAATTTTTGATTTAACCCTTAAGTTACCTTTCTCCAAAATTTTAGCCTCCAAGTTTAAATGGTACAAAAAACATCACCTCCCTCTCCAAACCGGCCAACTTCACGATGCCCAACTCTTGCAACAAACCGGCGCAAACAAAGATGAGATCTGGCCTTGAGGTAGAGCACCGCCGCCGCCTTGATCTCGGCTTGCTCTTTGGTTACGTACCTTTCTGTTGGAAAATGAAAAAGGCCAACGACGACGGTGGTGTGCTAGGGCTGGGTATCCAGATCAACGGGGAAGGTCGTTAATAGACAAGGGAATACGATAGGGGAAGGGTTCAATAGATGTAGGTCTCGATCCATGTTCAGATCTACGTTTGTGGGTTAATTGAAGAAAGGAGAGAGTAGATGGGTTAGGGTTAAGATCTACCATTGTTATCTTTACAACTCTGTTGTTGGTTCCTATCTCGAAGATGAATTCAAACGACGATGAGGGGACTTCTCAAGGAGACATATATCGGAGATTGTGTTGACCGAGCAGTGGTGGTGGGTACACGGTGGAGAAGGTTGATGATTGTTTCTATCACCACCACCCTGGCCGGTACGGTGTGGAAGCGCGTTGTCGCATAAGGAGCGGCGCGGGGGAATGATGACATGTAACATGATAAGTATAATAACTCAAATCTCGAGTCCCAAAATTCATATATATAATATACGAAAGCAGAAAACCATGTACACTTATGCAATGAATATCCATTGTAGGCGATATCACCAATATACGATACTTTTTCAGAACAGATGCCATACATCAAGGAAACCATGGACAATAATAGTTTCAAAACTTAATAGAATAATCATGACGAAGATCATGCTAACTATTGATCAATCACATAAGTCACATACTATGATCCATGATACAAGTGCATATACAACTACACCTACAGAGCTCGACACACTTGACTTCTAGGTCACTGCTGCTGCTGCTAACATAGATAAAGGAGAGTTAACCGTTAGATGTTACATAAGTGTGCTCACCCAGAAGACTCAGATATGAAATACACATAACAAACTCAATCGAGACTACCCCTATAACGGAAATAGAAATCACATAAGGAGCATACATATACCTGAAACCAAAAATCACAGAAAACCTCACGGAACCATTCCGCAAGCTTCTTATCAAAAGCTCCTGAAAAAGATTTATCATAAGGGGGTGAGTCCTTGAAAGAACTGAGTAAGGGTTGAGGTAACGGTCATGGTTTAAAATCAACCTGCATAAAAGGTTAGTATGCCATGTACTAACAACCTATATAACATATATAGCTCACAAATAATGATATGAAAATCATCATGATATGCAAATATAGATGTCCCATCAGACAAAATCATAAACATCCACTCGGACGAAACCACAGATACGACAGCCCTTGGAGACTTTCATAGCACAACACGGGGTTTGCAAACTTACGCGCGCATGGTACTAGCGATGGGTGTACATCCCCTATAACTGTCGTAGGTCTACCATAGACCGATGCATCTAGCATCACAGAAGTGATCGTCAAGATCACTGAATGACCTAATTGGTCAACTTAGATCGATGCATCTAGCATCACAGAAGTGATCATCAAGATCACTGAATCACATAACTGGTCCACTTGGACCGATGCATCTAGCATC